>JAXIVJ010000468.1:57500-60000 GCA_036785665.1 Chirona hameri
TGTGGTATGCCCGGAGGCGGTGTTGTATGCCCGGAGGCGGTGTTGTATGCCCGGAGGCGGTGTGGTATGCCCGGAGGCGGTGTTGTATGCCCGGAGGCGGTGTTGTATGCCCTGAGGCGGTCTGGTATGCCCGGAGGCGGTGTAGTATGCCCGGAGGCGGTGTTGTATGCCCGGAGGCGGTGTGGTATGCCCGGAGGCGGTGCAGTATGCCCGGAGGCGGTGTTGTATGCCCGGAGGCGGTGTGGTATGCCCGGAGGCGGTGTAGTATGCCCGGAGGCGGTGTTGTATGCCCGGAGGTGGTGTGGTATGCCCGGAGGCGGTGTAGTATGCCCGGAGGCGGTGTTGTATGCCCGGAGGCGGTGTGGTATGCCCGCAGGCGGTGTAGTATGCCCGGAGGCGGTGTTGTATGCCCGGAGGCGGTGTGGTATGCCCGGAGGCGGTGTAGTATGCCCGGAGGCGGTGTTGTATGCCCGGAGGCGGTGTGGTATGCCCGGAGGCGGTACAACACCGCCTCCGGGCATGATGATGATAATGATGATGATGATGATGATGATGATGATGATGATGATGATGATGATGATGATGATGATGATGATGATGATGATGATGATGATGATGATGATGATGATGATGATGATGATGATGATGATGTTGCTGATGATGATGTTGCTGATGATGATGTTGCTGATGATGATGTTGTTGATGATGTTGCTGATGATGTTGCTGATGATGTTGCTGATGATGTTGCTGATGATGTTGATGATGATGTTGATGATGATGTTGATGATGATGTTGATGATGATGTTGATGATGATGTTGCTGATGATGTTGCTGATGATGTTGCTGATGATGTTGCTAATGATGTTGCTGATGATGTTGCTGGTGATGTTGCTGATGATGTTGCTGATGATGTTGCTGATGATGACGTGAGACGGTGTGGTATGCCCGGAGGCGGTGTTGTATGCCCGGAGGCGGTGTGGTATGCCCGGAGGCGGTGTTGTATGCCCGGAGGCGGTGTTGTATGCCCTGAGGCGGTCTGGTATGCCCGGAGGCGGTGTAGTATGCCCGGAGGTGGTGTTGTATGCCCGGAGGCGGTGTGGTATGCCCGGAGGCGGTGCAGTATGCCCGGAGGCGGTGTTGTATGCCCGGAGGCGGTGTGGTATGCCCGGAGGCGGTGTAGTATGCCCGGAGGCGGTGTTGTATGCCCGGAGGCGGTGTGGTATGCCCGGAGGCGGTGTAGTATGCCCGGAGGCGGTGTTGTATGCCCGGAGGCGGTGTGGTATGCCCGGAGGCGGTACAACACCGCCTCCGGGCATGATGATGATAATGATGATGATGATGATGATGATGATGATGTTGCTGATGATGATGTTGTTGATGATGTTGCTGATGATGTTGCTGATGATGTTGCTGATGATGTTGCTGATGATGTTGATGATGATGTTGATGATGATGTTGATGATGATGTTGATGATGATGTTGATGATGATGTTGATGATGATGTTGATGATGATGTTGATGATGATGTTGATGTTGATGATGATGTTAATGATGATGTTGATGATGATGTTGATGATGATGTTGCTGATGATGTTGCTGATGATGTTGCTGATGATGTTGCTGGTGATGTTGCTGATGATGTTGCTGATGATGTTGCTGATGATGTTGCTGATGATGACGTGAGACGGTGTGGTATGCCCGTTTGCGGTGTTGTATGCCCGGAGGCGGTGTTGTATGCCCGGAGGCGGTGTGGTATGCCCGGAGGCGGTGTTGTATGCCCGGAGGCGGTGTTGTATGCCCGGAGGCGGTGTGGTATGCCCGGAGGCGGTGTAGTATGCCCGGAGGCGTTGTTGTATGCCCGGAGGCGGTGTGGTATGCCCGGAGGCGGTGTAGTATGCCCGGAGGCGGTGTTGTATGCCCGGAGGCGGTGTGGTATGCCCGGAGGCGGTACAACACCGCCTCCGGGCATGATGATGATAATGATGATGATGATGATGATGATGATGATGATGATGATGATGATGATGATGATGATGATGATGATGATGATGATGTTGCTGATGATGATGTTGCTGATGATGATGTTGCTGTTGATGATGATGTTGATGATGATGTTGCTGATGATGTTGCTGATGATGTTGCTGATGATGTTGATGATGATGTTGCTGGTGATGTTGCTGATGATGTTGCTGATGATGTTGATGATGATGTTGCTGGTGATGTTGCTGATGATGTTGCTGATGATGTTGCTGATGATGTTGCTGATGATGACGTGAGACGGTGTGGTATGCCCGGAGGCGGTGTTGTATGCCCGGAGGCGGTGTTGTATGCCCGAAGGCGGTGTGGTATGCCCGGAGGCGGTGTAGTATGCCCGGAGGCGGTGTTGTATGCCCGGAGGCGGTGTGGTATGCCCGGAGGCGGTGTAGTATGCCCGGAGGCGGTGTTGTATGCCCGGAGGCGGTGTGGTATGCCCGGAGGCGGTGTAGTTTGCCCGGAGGCG
>JAXIVJ010000468.1:72500-75000 GCA_036785665.1 Chirona hameri
ATGATGTTGCTGATGATGACGTGAGACGGTGTGGTATGCCCGGAGGCGGTGTTGTATGCCCGGAGGCGGTGTGGTATGCCCGGAGGCGGTGTTGTATGCCCGGAGGCGGTGTTGTATGCCCTGAGGCGGTCTGGTATGCCCGGAGGCGGTGTAGTATGCCCGGAGGTGGTGTTGTATGCCCGGAGGCGGTGTGGTATGCCCGGAGGCGGTGCAGTATGCCCGGAGGCGGTGTTGTATGCCCGGAGGCGGTGTGGTATGCCCGGAGGCGGTGTAGTATGCCCGGAGGCGGTGTTGTATGCCCGGAGGCGGTGTGGTATGCCCGGAGGCGGTGTAGTATGCCCGGAGGCGGTGTTGTATGCCCGGAGGCGGTGTGGTATGCCCGGAGGCGGTACAACACCGCCTCCGGGCATGATGATGATAATGATGATGATGATGATGATGATGATGATGTTGCTGATGATGATGTTGTTGATGATGTTGCTGATGATGTTGCTGATGATGTTGCTGATGATGTTGCTGATGATGTTGATGATGATGTTGATGATGATGTTGATGATGATGTTGATGATGATGTTGATGATGATGTTGATGATGATGTTGATGATGATGTTGATGATGATGTTGATGTTGATGATGATGTTAATGATGATGTTGATGATGATGTTGATGATGATGTTGCTGATGATGTTGCTGATGATGTTGCTGATGATGTTGCTGGTGATGTTGCTGATGATGTTGCTGATGATGTTGCTGATGATGTTGCTGATGATGACGTGAGACGGTGTGGTATGCCCGTTTGCGGTGTTGTATGCCCGGAGGCGGTGTTGTATGCCCGGAGGCGGTGTGGTATGCCCGGAGGCGGTGTTGTATGCCCGGAGGCGGTGTTGTATGCCCGGAGGCGGTGTGGTATGCCCGGAGGCGGTGTAGTATGCCCGGAGGCGTTGTTGTATGCCCGGAGGCGGTGTGGTATGCCCGGAGGCGGTGTAGTATGCCCGGATGCGGTGTTGTATGCCCGGAGGCGGTGTGGTATGCCCGGAGGCGGTACAACACCGCCTCCGGGCATGATGATGATAATGATGATGATGATGATGATGATGATGATGATGATGATGATGATGATGATGATGATGATGATGATGATGATGATGATGATGATGATGATGATGATGATGATGATGATGATGATGATGATGATGATGATGATGATGATGATGATGATGATGATGATGATGATGATGATGATGATGATGATGATGATGATGATGATGATGATGATGATGATGATGATGATGATGATGTTGCTGATGATGATGTTGCTGATGATGATGATGATGATGATGATGTTGCTGATGATTATGTTGCTGATGATGATGTTGCTGATGATGATGTTGTTGATGATGTTGCTGATGATGTTGCTGATGATGTTGCTGATGATGTTGCTGATGATGTTGATGATGATGTTGATGATGATGTTGCTGATGATGTTGATGATGATGTTGCTGGTGATGTTGCTGATGATGTTGCTGATGATGTTGCTGATGATGTTGCTGATGATGACGTGAGACGGTGTGGTATGCCCGGAGGCGGTGTTGTATGCCCGGAGGCGGTGTTGTATGCCCGGAGGCGGTGTGGTATGCCCGGAGGCGGTGTAGTATGCCCGGAGGCGGTGTTGTATGCCCGGAGGCGGTGTGGTATGCCCGGAGGCGGTGTAGTATGCCCGGAGGCGGTGTTGTATGCCCGGAGGCGGTGTGGTATGCCCGGAGGCGGTGTAGTTTGCCCGGAGGCGGTGTTGTATGCCCGGAGGCGGTGTGGTATGCCCGGAGGCGGTGTAGTATGCCCGGAGGCGGTGTTGTATGCCCGGAGGCGGTGTGGTATGCCCGGAGGCGGTACAACACCGCCTCCGGGCATGATGATGATGATAATGATGATGATGATGATGATGATGATGATGATGATGATGATGATGATGATGATGATGATGATGATGATGATGATGATGATGATGATGATGATGATGATGATGATGATGATGATGATGATGATGATGATGATGATGATGATGATGATGATGATGATGATGATGATGATGATGATGATGATGATGATGATGATGATGATGATGATGATGATGATGATGATGATGATGATGATGATGATGATGATGATGATGATGATGATGATGTTGCTGATGATTATGTTGCTGATGATGATGTTGCTGATGATGATGTTGTTGATGATGTTGCTGATGATGTTGCTGATGATGTTGCTGATGATGTTGCTGATGATGTTGATGATGATGTTGATGATGATGTTGATGATGATGTTGATGATGATGTTGATGATGATGTTGATGATGATAATGATGATGATGATGATGATGATGATGATGATGGTGATGATGATGATGATGATGATGATGATGATGATGATGATGATGATGATGATGATGATGATGATGATGATGATGATGATGATGATGATGATGATGATGATGATGATG
>JAXIVJ010000468.1:82500-87500 GCA_036785665.1 Chirona hameri
CGGTGTGGTATGCCCGGAGGCGGTGTAGTATGCCCGGATGCGGTGTTGTATGCCCGGAGGCGGTGTGGTATGCCCGGAGGCGGTACAACACCGCCTCCGGGCATGATGATGATAATGATGATGATGATGATGATGATGATGATGATGATGATGATGATGATGATGATGATGATGATGATGATGATGATGATGATGATGATGATGATGATGATGATGATGATGATGATGATGATGATGATGATGATGATGATGATGATGATGATGATGATGATGATGATGATGATGATGATGATGATGATGATGATGATGATGATGATGATGATGATGATGATGATGTTGCTGATGATGATGTTGCTGATGATGATGATGATGATGATGATGTTGCTGATGATTATGTTGCTGATGATGATGTTGCTGATGATGATGTTGTTGATGATGTTGCTGATGATGTTGCTGATGATGTTGCTGATGATGTTGCTGATGATGTTGATGATGATGTTGATGATGATGTTGCTGATGATGTTGATGATGATGTTGCTGGTGATGTTGCTGATGATGTTGCTGATGATGTTGCTGATGATGTTGCTGATGATGACGTGAGACGGTGTGGTATGCCCGGAGGCGGTGTTGTATGCCCGGAGGCGGTGTTGTATGCCCGGAGGCGGTGTGGTATGCCCGGAGGCGGTGTAGTATGCCCGGAGGCGGTGTTGTATGCCCGGAGGCGGTGTGGTATGCCCGGAGGCGGTGTAGTATGCCCGGAGGCGGTGTTGTATGCCCGGAGGCGGTGTGGTATGCCCGGAGGCGGTGTAGTTTGCCCGGAGGCGGTGTTGTATGCCCGGAGGCGGTGTGGTATGCCCGGAGGCGGTGTAGTATGCCCGGAGGCGGTGTTGTATGCCCGGAGGCGGTGTGGTATGCCCGGAGGCGGTACAACACCGCCTCCGGGCATGATGATGATGATAATGATGATGATGATGATGATGATGATGATGATGATGATGATGATGATGATGATGATGATGATGATGATGATGATGATGATGATGATGATGATGATGATGATGATGATGATGATGATGATGATGATGATGATGATGATGATGATGATGATGATGATGATGATGATGATGATGATGATGATGATGATGATGATGATGATGATGATGATGATGATGATGATGATGATGATGATGATGATGATGATGATGATGATGATGATGATGATGATGTTGCTGATGATTATGTTGCTGATGATGATGTTGCTGATGATGATGTTGTTGATGATGTTGCTGATGATGTTGCTGATGATGTTGCTGATGATGTTGCTGATGATGTTGATGATGATGTTGATGATGATGTTGATGATGATGTTGATGATGATGTTGATGATGATGTTGATGATGATAATGATGATGATGATGATGATGATGATGATGATGGTGATGATGATGATGATGATGATGATGATGATGATGATGATGATGATGATGATGATGATGATGATGATGATGATGATGATGATGATGATGATGATGATGATGATGATGATGATGATGATGATGATGATGATGATGATGATGATGATGATGATGATGATGATGATGTTGCTGATGATGATGTTGCTGATGATGATGTTGCTGATGATGATGTTGTTGATGATGTTGCTGATGATGTTGCTGATGATGTTGCTGATGATGTTGCTGATGATGTTGATGATGATGTTGATGATGATGTTGATGATGATGTTGATGATGATGTTGATGATGATGTTGATGATGATGTTGATGATGATGTTGATGATGATGTTGATGTTGATGATGATGTTAATGATGATGTTGATGATGATGTTGATGATGATGTTGCTGATGATGTTGCTGATGATGTTGCTGATGATGTTGCTGGTGATGTTGCTGATGATGTTGCTGATGATGTTGCTGATGATGTTGCTGATGATGACGTGAGACGGTGTGGTATGCCCGTTTGCGGTGTTGTATGCCCGGAGGCGGTGTTGTATGCCCGGAGGCGGTGTGGTATGCCCGGAGGCGGTGTTGTATGCCCGCAGGCGGTGTTGTATGCCCGGAGGCGGTGTGGTATGCCCGGAGGCGGTGTAGTATGCCCGGAGGCGGTGTTGTATGCCCGGAGGCGGTGTGGTATGCCCGGAGGCGGTGTAGTATGAGCGGAGGCGGTGTTGTATGCCCGGAGGCAGTGTGGTATGCCCGGAGGCGGTGTAGTATGCCCGGAGGCGGTGTTGTATGCCCGGAGGCGGTGTGGTATGCCCGGAGGCGGTGTAGTATGCCCGGAGGCGGTGTTGTATGCCCGGAGGCGGTGTGGTATGCCCGGAGGCGGTACAACACCGCCTCCGGGCATGATGATGATGATGATGATGATGATGATGATGATGATGATGATGATGATGATCATGATGATCATGATGATGATGATGATGATGATGATGATGATGATGATGTTGCTGATGATGATGTTGCTGATGATGATGTTGCTGATGATGATGTTGCTGATGATGATGTTGCTGATGATGATGTTGCTGATGAGGATGTTGCTGATGATGATGTTGCGGATGATGATGTTGCTGATGATGATGTTGATGATGATGTTGATGATGATGTTGCTGATGATGTTGCTGATGATGTTGCTGATGATGTTGATGATGATGTTGATGATGATGTTGATGATGATGTTGATGATGATGTTGATGATGATGTTGATGATGATGTTGCTGATGATGTTGCTGATGATGTTGATGATGATGTTGCTGATGATGTTGCTGATGATGTTGCTGATGATGACGTGAGACGGTGTGGTATGCCCGGAGGCGGTGTTGTATGCCCGGAGGCGGTGTTGTATGCCCGGAGGCGGTGTGGTATGCCCGGAGGCGGTGTTGTATGCCCGGAGGCGGTGTTGTATGCCCGGAGGCGGTGTGGTATGCCCGGAGGCGGTGTAGTATGCCCGGAGGCGGTGTTGTATGCCCGGAGGCGGTGTGGTATGCCCGGAGGCGGTGTAGTATGCCCGGAGGCGGTGTTGTATGCCCGGAGGCGGTGTGGTATGCCCGGAGGCGGTGTAGTTTGCCCGGAGGCGGTGTTGTATGCCCGGAGGCGGTGTGGTATGCCCGGAGGCGGTGTAGTATGCCCGGAGGCGGTGTTGTATGCCCGGAGGCGGTGTGGTATGCCCGGAGGCGGTACAACACCGCCTCCGGGCATGATGATGATGATAATGATGATGATGATGATGATGATGATGATGATGATGATGATGATGATGATGATGTTGCTGATGATGATGTTGCTGATGATGATGTTGCTGATGATGATGTTGTTGATGATGTTGCTGATGATGTTGCTGATGATGTTGCTGATGATGTTGCTGATGATGTTGATGATGATGTTGATGATGATGTTGATGATGATGTTGATGATGATGTTGCTGATGATGTTGCTGATGATGTTGCTGATGATGTTGCTAATGATGTTGCTGATGATGTTGCTGGTGATGTTGCTGATGATGTTGATGATGATGTTGATGATGATGTTGATGATGATGTTGATGATGATGTTGATGATGATGTTGATGATGATAATGATGATGATGATGATGATGATGATGATGATGATGATGATGATGATGATGATGATGATGATGATGATGATGATGATGATGATGATGATGATGATGATGATGATGATGATGATGATGATGATGATGATGATGATGATGATGATGATGATGATGATGATGATGATGATGATGATGATGATGATGATGATGATGATGATGATGATGATGTTGATGATGATGTTGCTGATTATGTTGCTGATGATGTTGATGATGATGTTGATGATGATGTTGATGATGATGTTGATGATGATGTTGATGATGATGTTGATGATGATGTTGATGTTGATGTTGATGATGATGTTGATGATGATGTTGATGATGATGTTCATGATGATGTTGATGTTGATGATGATGTTGATGATGATGTTGATGATGATGTTGATGATGATATTGATGATGATGTTGCTGATGATGTTGCTGATGATGTTGCTGATGATGTTGCTGATGATGTTGCTGATGATGTTGCTGGTGATGTTGCTGATGATGTTGCTGATGATGTTGCTGATGATGACGTGAGACGGTGTGGTATGCCCGGAGGCGGTGTTGTATGCCCGGAGGCGGTGTTGTATGCCCGGAGGCGGTGTGGTATGCCCGGAGGCGGTGTTGTATGCCCGGAGGCGGTGTTGTATGCCCGGAGGCGGTGTGGTATGCCCGGAGGCGGTGTTGTATGCCCGGAGGCGGTGTTGTATGCCCTGAGGCGGTCTGGTATGCCCGGAGGCGGTGTAGTATGCCCGGAGGCGGTGTTGTATGCCCGGAGGCGGTGTGGTATGCCCGGAGGCGGTGCAGTATGCCCGGAGGCGGTGTTGTATGCCCGGAGGCGGTGTGGTATGCCCGGAGGCGGTGTAGTATGCCCGGAGGCGGTGTTGTATGCCCGGAGGCGGTGTGGTATGCCCGGAGGCGGTGTAGTATGCCCGGAGGCGGTGTTGTATGCCCGGAGGCGGTGTGGTATGCCCGCAGGCGGTGTAGTATGCCCGGAGGCGGTGTTGTATGCCCGGAGGCGGTGTGGTATGCCCGGAGGCGGTGTAGTATGCCCGGAGGCGGTGTTGTATGCCCGGAGGCGGTGTGGTATGCCCGGAGGCGGTACAACACCGCCTCCGGGCATGATGATGATAATGATGATGATGATGATGATGATGATGATGATGATGATGATGATGATGATGATGATGATGATGATGATGATGATGATGATGATGATGATGATGATGATGATGATGATGATGATGATGATGTTGCTGATGATGATGTTGCTGATGATGATGTTGCTGATGATGATGTTGTTGATGATGTTGCTGATGATGTTGCTGATGATGTTGCTGATGATGTTGCTGATGATGTTGATGATGATGTTGATGATGATGTTGATGATG
>JAXIVJ010000468.1:92500-110000 GCA_036785665.1 Chirona hameri
AGTATGCCCGGAGGCGGTGTTGTATGCCCGGAGGCGGTGTGGTATGCCCGGAGGCGGTGTAGTATGCCCGGAGGCGGTGTTGTATGCCCGGAGGCGGTGTGGTATGCCCGGAGGCGGTGTAGTATGCCCGGAGGCGGTGTTGTATGCCCGGAGGCGGTGTGGTATGCCCGCAGGCGGTGTAGTATGCCCGGAGGCGGTGTTGTATGCCCGGAGGCGGTGTGGTATGCCCGGAGGCGGTGTAGTATGCCCGGAGGCGGTGTTGTATGCCCGGAGGCGGTGTGGTATGCCCGGAGGCGGTACAACACCGCCTCCGGGCATGATGATGATAATGATGATGATGATGATGATGATGATGATGATGATGATGATGATGATGATGATGATGATGATGATGATGATGATGATGATGATGATGATGATGATGATGATGATGATGATGATGTTGCTGATGATGATGTTGCTGATGATGATGTTGCTGATGATGATGTTGTTGATGATGTTGCTGATGATGTTGCTGATGATGTTGCTGATGATGTTGCTGATGATGTTGATGATGATGTTGATGATGATGTTGATGATGATGTTGATGATGATGTTGATGATGATGTTGCTGATGATGTTGCTGATGATGTTGCTGATGATGTTGCTAATGATGTTGCTGATGATGTTGCTGGTGATGTTGCTGATGATGTTGCTGATGATGTTGCTGATGATGACGTGAGACGGTGTGGTATGCCCGGAGGCGGTGTTGTATGCCCGGAGGCGGTGTGGTATGCCCGGAGGCGGTGTTGTATGCCCGGAGGCGGTGTTGTATGCCCTGAGGCGGTCTGGTATGCCCGGAGGCGGTGTAGTATGCCCGGAGGTGGTGTTGTATGCCCGGAGGCGGTGTGGTATGCCCGGAGGCGGTGCAGTATGCCCGGAGGCGGTGTTGTATGCCCGGAGGCGGTGTGGTATGCCCGGAGGCGGTGTAGTATGCCCGGAGGCGGTGTTGTATGCCCGGAGGCGGTGTGATATGCCCGGAGGCGGTGTAGTATGCCCGGAGGCGGTGTTGTATGCCCGGAGGCGGTGTGGTATGCCCGGAGGCGGTACAACACCGCCTCCGGGCATGATGATGATAATGATGATGATGATGATGATGATGATGATGTTGCTGATGATGATGTTGTTGATGATGTTGCTGATGATGTTGCTGATGATGTTGCTGATGATGTTGCTGATGATGTTGATGATGATGTTGATGATGATGTTGATGATGATGTTGATGATGATGTTGATGATGATGTTGATGATGATGTTGATGATGATGTTGATGATGATGTTGATGTTGATGATGATGATGATGATGATGATGATGATGATGATGATGATGATGATGATGATGATGATGATGATGATGATGATGATGATGATGATGATGATGATGATGATGATGATGATGATGATGATGATGATGATGATGATGATGATGATGATGATGAAGATGATGATGATGATGATGATGATGATGTTGCTGATGATGATGTTGCTGATGATGATGTTGCTGATGATGATGTTGTTGATGATGTTGCTCATGATGTTGATGATGATGTTGCTGATTATGTTGCTGATGATGTTGATGATGATGTTGATGATGATGTTGATGATGATGTTGATGATGATGTTGATGATGATGTTGATGATGATGTTGATGATGATGTTGATGTTGATGTTGATGATGATGTTGATGATGATGTTGATGATGATGTTCATGATGATGTTGATGTTGATGATGATGTTGGTGATGATGTTGATGATGATGTTGATGATGATATTGATGATGATGTTGCTGATGATGTTGCTGATGATGTTGCTGATGATGTTGCTGATGATGTTGCTGATGATGTTGCTGGTGATGTTGCTGATGATGTTGCTGATGATGTTGCTGATGATGACGTGAGACGGTGTGGTATGCCCGGAGGCGGTGTTGTATGCCCGGAGGCGGTGTTGTATGCCCGGAGGCGGTGTGGTATGCCCGGAGGCGGTGTTGTATGCCCGGAGGCGGTGTTGTATGCCCGGAGGAGGTGTGGTATGCCCGGAGGCGGTGTTGTATGCCCGGAGGCGGTGTTGTATGCCCTGAGGCGGTCTGGTATGCCCGGAGGCGGTGTAGTATGCCCGGAGGCGGTGTTGTATGCCCGGAGGCGGTGTGGTATGCCCGGAGGCGGTGCAGTATGCCCGGAGGCGGTGTTGTATGCCCGGAGGCGGTGTGGTATGCCCGGAGGCGGTGTAGTATGCCCGGAGGCGGTGTTGTATGCCCGGAGGCGGTGTGGTATGCCCGGAGGCGGTGTAGTATGCCCGGAGGCGGTGTTGTATGCCCGGAGGCGGTGTGGTATGCCCGGAGGCGGTACAACACCGCCTCCGGGCATGATGATGATAATGATGATGATGATGATGATGATGATGATGATGATGATGATGATGATGATGATGATGATGATGATGATGATGATGATGATGATGATGATGATGATGATGATGATGATGATGATGATGATGATGATGATGATGATGATGATGATGATGATGATGATGATGATGATGATGATGATGATGATGATGATGATGATGATGATGATGATGATGATGATGATGATGATGATGATGATGATGATGATGATGATGATGATGATGATGATGATGTTGCTGATGATGATGTTGCTGATGATGATGTTGCTGATGATGATGTTGTTGATGATGTTGCTGATGATGTTGCTGATGATGTTGCTGATGATGTTGCTGATGATGTTGATGATGATGTTGATGATGATGTTGATGATGATGTTGATGATGATGTTGATGATGATGTTGATGATGATGTTGATGATGATGTTGATGATGATGTTGATGTTGATGATGATGTTAATGATGATGTTGATGATGATGTTGATGATGATGTTGCTGATGATGTTGCTGATGATGTTGCTGATGATGTTGCTGGTGATGTTGCTGATGATGTTGCTGATGATGTTGCTGATGATGTTGCTGATGATGACGTGAGACGGTGTGGTATGCCCGTTTGCGGTGTTGTATGCCCGGAGGCGGTGTTGTATGCCCGGAGGCGGTGTGGTATGCCCGGAGGCGGTGTTGTATGCCCGGAGGCGGTGTTGTATGCCCGGAGGCGGTGTGGTATGCCCGGAGGCGGTGTAGTATGCCCGGAGGCGGTGTTGTATGCCCGGAGGCGGTGTGGTATGCCCGGAGGCGGTGTAGTATGCCCGGAGGCGGTGTTGTATGCCCGGAGGCGGTGTGGTATGCCCGGAGGCGGTACAACACCGCCTCCGGGCATGATGATGATAATGATGATGATGATGATGATGATGATGATGATGATGATGATGATGATGATGATGATGATGATGATGATGATGATGATGATGATGATGATGATGATGATGATGATGATGATGATGATGATGATGATGATGATGATGATGATGATGATGATGATGATGATGATGATGATGATGATGATGATGATGATGATGATGATGATGGTGATGATGATGATGATGATGATGATGATGATGATGATGATGATGATGATGATGATGATGATGATGATGATGATGATGATGATGATGATGATGATGATGATGTTGCTGATGATGATGTTGCTGATGATGATGTTGCTGTTGATGATGATGTTGATGATGATGTTGCTGATGATGTTGCTGATGATGTTGCTGATGATGTTGATGATGATGTTACTGGTGATGTTGCTGATGATGTTGCTGATGATGTTGATGATGATGTTGCTGGTGATGTTGCTGATGATGTTGCTGATGATGTTGCTGATGATGTTGCTGATGATGACGTGAGACGGTGTGGTATGCCCGGAGGCGGTGTTGTATGCCCGGAGGCGGTGTTGTATGCCCGGAGGCGGTGTGGTATGCCCGGAGGCGGTGTAGTATGCCCGGAGGCGGTGTTGTATGCCCGGAGGCGGTGTGGTATGCCCGGAGGCGGTGTAGTATGCCCGGAGGCGGTGTTGTATGCCCGGAGGCGGTGTGGTATGCCCGGAGGCGGTGTAGTTTGCCCGGAGGCGGTGTTGTATGCCCGGAGGCGGTGTGGTATGCCCGGAGGCGGTGTAGTATGCCCGGAGGCGGTGTAGTATGCCCGGAGGCGGTGTTGTATGCCCGGAGGCGGTGTGGTATGCCCGGAGGCGGTACAACACCGCCTCCGGGCATGATGATGATGATAATGATGATGATGATGATGATGATGATGATGATGATGATGATGATGATGATGATGATGATGATGATGATGATGATGATGATGATGATGATGATGATGATGATGATGATGATGATGATGATGATGATGATGATGATGATGATGATGATGATGATGATGATGATGATGATGATGATGATGATGATGATGATGATGATGATGATGATGATGATGATGATGATGATGATGATGATGATGATGATGATGATGATGATGATGATGATGAAGATGATGATGATGATGATGATGATGATGTTGCTGATGATGATGTTGCTGATGATGATGTTGCTGATGATGATGTTGTTGATGATGTTGCTCATGATGTTGATGATGATGTTGCTGATTATGTTGCTGATGATGTTGCTGATTATGTTGCTGATGATGTTGATGATGATGTTGATGATGATGTTGATGATGATGTTGATGATGATGTTGATGATGATGTTGATGATGATGTTGATGTTGATGTTGATGATGATGTTCATGATGATGTTGATGATGATGTTCATGATGATGTTGATGTTGATGTTGATGTTGATGATGATGTTGATGATGATGTTGATGATGATGTTCATGATGATGTTGATGTTGCTGATGATGTTGCTGATGATGTTGCTGATGATGACGTGAGACGGTGTGGTATGCCCGGAGGCGGTGTTGTATGCCCGGAGGCGGTGTTGTATGCCCGGAGGCGGTGTGGTATGCCCGGAGGCGGTGTTGTATGCCCGGAGGCGGTGTTGTATGCCCGGAGGAGGTGTGGTATGCCCGGAGGCGGTGTTGTATGCCCGGAGGCGGTGTTGTATGCCCTGAGGCGGTCTGGTATGCCCGGAGGCGGTGTAGTATGCCCGGAGGCGGTGTTGTATGCCCGGAGGCGGTGTGGTATGCCCGGAGGCGGTGCAGTATGCCCGGAGGCGGTGTTGTATGCCCGGAGGCGGTGTGGTATGCCCGGAGGCGGTGTAGTATGCCCGGAGGCGGTGTTGTATGCCCGGAGGCGGTGTGGTATGCCCGGAGGCGGTGTAGTATGCCCGGAGGCGGTGTTGTATGCCCGGAGGCGGTGTGGTATGCCCGGAGGCGGTACAACACCGCCTCCGGGCATGATGATGATAATGATGATGATGATGATGATGATGATGATGATGATGATGATGATGATGATGATGATGATGATGATGATGATGATGATGATGATGATGATGATGATGATGATGATGATGATGATGATGATGATGATGATGATGATGATGATGATGATGATGATGATGATGATGATGATGATGATGATGATGATGATGATGATGATGATGATGATGATGATGATGATGATGATGATGATGATGATGATGATGATGATGATGATGATGATGATGATGATGTTGCTGATGATGATGTTGCTGATGATGATGTTGCTGATGATGATGTTGTTGATGATGTTGCTGATGATGTTGCTGATGATGTTGCTGATGATGTTGCTGATGATGTTGATGATGATGTTGATGATGATGTTGATGATGATGTTGATGATGATGTTGATGATGATGTTGATGATGATGTTGATGATGATGTTGATGATGATGTTGATGTTGATGATGATGTTAATGATGATGTTGATGATGATGTTGATGATGATGTTGCTGATGATGACGTGAGACGGTGTGGTATGCCCGTTTGCGGTGTTGTATGCCCGGAGGCGGTGTTGTATGCCCGGAGGCGGTGTGGTATGCCCGGAGGCGGTGTTGTATGCCCGGAGGCGGTGTTGTATGCCCGGAGGCGGTGTGGTATGCCCGGAGGCGGTGTAGTATGCCCGGAGGCGGTGTTGTATGCCCGGAGGCGGTGTGGTATGCCCGGAGGCGGTGTAGTATGCCCGGAGGCGGTGTTGTATGCCCGGAGGCGGTGTGGTATGCCCGGAGGCGGTACAACACCGCCTCCGGGCATGATGATGATAATGATGATGATGATGATGATGATGATGATGATGATGATGATGATGATGATGATGATGATGATGATGATGATGATGATGATGATGATGATGATGATGATGATGATGATGATGATGATGATGATGATGATGATGATGATGATGATGATGATGATGATGATGATGATGATGATGATGATGATGATGATGATGATGATGATGATGATGATGATGATGATGATGATGATGATGATGATGATGATGATGATGATGATGGTGATGATGATGATGATGATGATGATGATGATGATGATGATGATGATGATGATGATGATGATGATGATGATGATGATGATGATGATGATGATGATGATGATGATGTTGCTGATGATGATGTTGCTGATGATGATGTTGCTGTTGATGATGATGTTGATGATGATGTTGCTGATGATGTTGCTGATGATGTTGCTGATGATGTTGATGATGATGTTACTGGTGATGTTGCTGATGATGTTGCTGATGATGTTGATGATGATGTTGCTGGTGATGTTGCTGATGATGTTGCTGATGATGTTGCTGATGATGTTGCTGATGATGACGTGAGACGGTGTGGTATGCCCGGAGGCGGTGTTGTATGCCCGGAGGCGGTGTTGTATGCCCGGAGGCGGTGTGGTATGCCCGGAGGCGGTGTAGTATGCCCGGAGGCGGTGTTGTATGCCCGGAGGCGGTGTGGTATGCCCGGAGGCGGTGTAATATGCCCGGAGGCGGTGTTGTATGCCCGGAGGCGGTGTGGTATGCCCGGAGGCGGTGTAGTTTGCCCGGAGGCGGTGTTGTATGCCCGGAGGCGGTGTGGTATGCCCGGAGGCGGTGTAGTATGCCCGGAGGCGGTGTTGTATGCCCGGAGGCGGTGTGGTATGCCCGGAGGCGGTACAACACCGCCTCCGGGCATGATGATGATGATAATGATGATGATGATGATGATGATGATGATGATGATGATGATGATGATGATGATGATGATGATGATGATGATGATGATGATGATGATGATGATGATGATGATGATGATGATGATGATGATGATGATGATGATGATGATGATGATGATGATGATGATGATGATGATGATGATGATGATGATGATGATGATGATGATGATGATGATGATGATGATGATGATGATGATGATGATGATGATGATGATGATGATGATGATGATGATGATGATGATGAAGATGATGATGATGATGATGATGATGATGTTGCTGATGATGATGTTGCTGATGATGATGTTGCTGATGATGATGTTGTTGATGATGTTGCTCATGATGTTGATGATGATGTTGCTGATTATGTTGCTGATGATGTTGCTGATTATGTTGCTGATGATGTTGATGATGATGTTGATGATGATGTTGATGATGATGTTGATGATGATGTTGATGATGATGTTGATGATGATGTTGATGTTGATGTTGATGATGATGTTCATGATGATGTTGATGATGATGTTCATGATGATGTTGATGTTGATGTTGATGTTGATGATGATGTTGATGATGATGTTGATGATGATGTTCATGATGATGTTGATGTTGCTGATGATGTTGCTGATGATGTTGCTGATGATGACGTGAGACGGTGTGGTATGCCCGGAGGCGGTGTTGTATGCCCGGAGGCGGTGTTGTATGCCCGGAGGCGGTGTGGTATGCCCGGAGGCGGTGTTGTATGCCCGGAGGCGGTGTTGTATGCCCGGAGGCGGTGTGGTATGCCCGGAGGCGGTGTTGTATGCCCGGAGGCGGTGTTGTATGCCCTGAGGCGGTCTGGTATGCCCGGAGGCGGTGTAGTATGCCCGGAGGCGGTGTTGTATGCCCGGAGGCGGTGTGGTATGCCCGGAGGCGGTGCAGTATGCCCGGAGGCGGTGTTGTATGCCCGGAGGCGGTGTGGTATGCCCGGAGGCGGTGTAGTATGCCCGGAGGCGGTGTTGTATGCCCGGAGGCGGTGTGGTATGCCCGGAGGCGGTGTAGTATGCCCGGAGGCGGTGTTGTATGCCCGGAGGCGGTGTGGTATGCCCGGAGGCGGTACAACACCGCCTCCGGGCATGATGATGATAATGATGATGATGATGATGATGATGATGATGATGATGATGATGATGATGATGATGATGATGATGATGATGATGATGATGATGATGATGATGATGATGATGATGATGATGATGATGATGATGATGATGATGATGATGATGATGATGATGATGATGATGATGATGATGATGATGATGATGATGATGATGATGATGATGATGATGATGATGATGATGATGATGATGATGATGATGATGATGATGATGATGATGTTGCTGATGATGATGTTGCTGATGATGATGTTGCTGATGATGATGTTGTTGATGATGTTGCTGATGATGTTGCTGATGATGTTGCTGATGATGTTGCTGATGATGTTGATGATGATGTTGATGATGATGTTGATGATGATGTTGATGATGATGTTGATGATGATGTTGATGATGATGTTGATGATGATGTTGATGATGATGTTGATGATGATGTTGATGTTGATGATGATGTTAATGATGATGTTGATGATGATGTTGATGATGATGTTGCTGATGATGTTGCTGATGATGTTGCTGATGATGTTGCTGGTGATGTTGCTGATGATGTTGCTGATGATGTTGCTGATGATGTTGCTGATGATGACGTGAGACGGTGTGGTATGCCCGTTTGCGGTGTTGTATGCCCGGAGGCGGTGTTGTATGCCCGGAGGCGGTGTGGTATGCCCGGAAGCGGTGTTGTATGCCCGGAGGCGGTGTTGTATGCCCGGAGGCGGTGTGGTATGCCCGGAGGCGGTGTAGTATGCCCGGAGGCGGTGTTGTATGCCCGGAGGCGGTGTGGTATGCCCGGAGGCGGTGTAGTATGCCCGGAGGCGGTGTTGTATGCCCGGAGGCGGTGTGGTATGCCCGGAGGCGGTACAACACCGCCTCCGGGCATGATGATGATAATGATGATGATGATGATGATGATGATGATGATGATGATGATGATGATGATGATGATGATGATGATGATGATGATGATGATGATGATGATGATGATGATGATGATGATGATGATGATGATGATGATGATGATGATGATGATGATGATGATGATGATGATGATGATGATGATGATGATGATGATGATGATGATGATGATGATGATGATGATGATGATGATGATGATGATGATGATGATGATGATGATGATGATGATGATGATGATGATGATGATGATGATGATGATGATGATGATGATGATGATGATGATGATGATGATGATGATGATGATGATGATGATGATGATGATGATGATGATGATGATGAAGATGATGATGATGATGATGATGATGATGATGTTGCTGATGATGATGTTGCTGATGATGATGTTGCTGTTGATGATGATGTTGATGATGATGTTGCTGATGATGTTGCTGATGATGTTGCTGATGATGTTGATGATGATGTTGCTGGTGATGTTGCTGATGATGTTGCTGATGATGTTGATGATGATGTTGCTGGTGATGTTGCTGATGATGTTGCTGATGATGTTGATGATGATGTTGCTGATGATGACGTGAGACGGTGTGGTATGCCCGGAGGCGGTGTTGTATGCCCGGAGGCGGTGTTGTATGCCCGGAGGCGGTGTGGTATGCCCGGAGGCGGTGTAGTATGCCCGGAGGCGGTGTTGTATGCCCGGAGGCGGTGTGGTATGCCCGGAGGCGGTGTAGTATGCCCGGAGGCGGTGTTGTATGCCCTGAGGCGGTCTGGTATGCCCGGAGGCGGTGTAGTATGCCCGGAGGCGGTGTTGTATGCCCGGAGGCGGTGTGGTATGCCCGGAGGCGGTGCAGTATGCCCGGAGGCGGTGTTGTATGCCCGGAGGCGGTGTGGTATGCCCGGAGGCGGTACAACACCGCCTCCGGGCATGATGATGATGATAATGATGATGATGATGATGATGATGATGATGATGATGATGATGATGATGATGATGATGATGATGATGATGATGATGATGATGATGATGATGATGATGATGATGATGATGATGATGATGATGATGATGATGATGATGATGATGATGATGATGATGATGATGATGATGATGATGATGATGATGATGATGATGATGATGATGATGATGATGATGATGATGATGATGATGATGATGATGATGATGATGATGATGATGATGATGATGATGATGATGATGAAGATGATGATGATGATGATGATGATGATGTTGCTGATGATGATGTTGCTGATGATGATGTTGCTGATGATGATGTTGTTGATGATGTTGCTCATGATGTTGATGATGATGTTGCTGATTATGTTGCTGATGATGTTGATGATGATGTTGATGATGATGTTGATGATGATGTTGATGATGATGTTGATGATGATGTTGATGATGATGTTGATGATGATGTTGATGTTGATGTTGATGATGATGTTGATGATGATGTTGATGATGATGTTCATGATGATGTTGATGTTGATGATGATGTTGGTGATGATGTTGATGATGATGTTGATGATGATATTGATGATGATGTTGCTGATGATGTTGCTGATGATGTTGCTGATGATGTTGCTGATGATGTTGCTGATGATGTTGCTGGTGATGTTGCTGATGATGTTGCTGATGATGTTGCTGATGATGACGTGAGACGGTGTGGTATGCCCGGAGGCGGTGTTGTATGCCCGGAGGCGGTGTTGTATGCCCGGAGGCGGTGTGGTATGCCCGGAGGCGGTGTTGTATGCCCGGAGGCGGTGTTGTATGCCCGGAGGAGGTGTGGTATGCCCGGAGGCGGTGTTGTATGCCCGGAGGCGGTGTTGTATGCCCTGAGGCGGTCTGGTATGCCCGGAGGCGGTGTAGTATGCCCGGAGGCGGTGTTGTATGCCCGGAGGCGGTGTGGTATGCCCGGAGGCGGTGCAGTATGCCCGGAGGCGGTGTTGTATGCCCGGAGGCGGTGTGGTATGCCCGGAGGCGGTGTAGTATGCCCGGAGGCGGTGTTGTATGCCCGGAGGCGGTGTGGTATGCCCGGAGGCGGTGTAGTATGCCCGGAGGCGGTGTTGTATGCCCGGAGGCGGTGTGGTATGCCCGGAGGCGGTACAACACCGCCTCCGGGCATGATGATGATAATGATGATGATGATGATGATGATGATGATGATGATGATGATGATGATGATGATGATGATGATGATGATGATGATGATGATGATGATGATGATGATGATGATGATGATGATGATGATGATGATGATGATGATGATGATGATGATGATGATGATGATGATGATGATGATGATGATGATGATGATGATGATGATGATGATGATGATGATGATGATGATGATGATGATGATGATGATGATGATGATGATGATGATGATGATGATGATGATGATGATGATGATGATGATGATGATGATGTTGCTGATGATGATGTTGCTGATGATGATGTTGCTGATGATGATGTTGTTGATGATGTTGCTGATGATGTTGCTGATGATGTTGCTGATGATGTTGCTGATGATGTTGATGATGATGTTGATGATGATGTTGATGATGATGTTGATGATGATGTTGATGATGATGTTGATGATGATGTTGATGATGATGTTGATGATGATGTTGATGTTGATGATGATGTTAATGATGATGTTGATGATGATGTTGATGATGATGTTGCTGATGATGTTGCTGATGATGTTGCTGATGATGTTGCTGGTGATGTTGCTGATGATGTTGCTGATGATGTTGCTGATGATGTTGCTGATGATGACGTGAGACGGTGTGGTATGCCCGTTTGCGGTGTTGTATGCCCGGAGGCGGTGTTGTATGCCCGGAGGCGGTGTGGTATGCCCGGAGGCGGTGTTGTATGCCCGGAGGCGGTGTTGTATGCCCGGAGGCGGTGTGGTATGCCCGGAGGCGGTGTAGTATGCCCGGAGGCGGTGTTGTATGCCCGGAGGCGGTGTGGTATGCCCGGAGGCGGTGTAGTATGCCCGGAGGCGGTGTTGTATGCCCGGAGGCGGTGTGGTATGCCCGGAGGCGGTACAACACCGCCTCCGGGCATGATGATGATAATGATGATGATGATGATGATGATGATGATGATGATGATGATGATGATGATGATGATGATGATGATGATGATGATGATGATGATGATGATGATGATGATGATGATGATGATGATGATGATGATGATGATGATGATGATGATGATGATGATGATGATGATGATGATGATGATGATGATGATGATGATGATGATGATGATGATGGTGATGATGATGATGATGATGATGATGATGATGATGATGATGATGATGATGATGATGATGATGATGATGATGATGATGATGATGATGATGATGATGATGTTGCTGATGATGATGTTGCTGATGATGATGTTGCTGTTGATGATGATGTTGATGATGATGTTGCTGATGATGTTGCTGATGATGTTGCTGATGATGTTGATGATGATGTTACTGGTGATGTTGCTGATGATGTTGCTGATGATGTTGATGATGATGTTGCTGGTGATGTTGCTGATGATGTTGCTGATGATGTTGCTGATGATGTTGCTGATGATGACGTGAGACGGTGTGGTATGCCCGGAGGCGGTGTTGTATGCCCGGAGGCGGTGTTGTATGCCCGGAGGCGGTGTGGTATGCCCGGAGGCGGTGTAGTATGCCCGGAGGCGGTGTTGTATGCCCGGAGGCGGTGTGGTATGCCCGGAGGCGGTGTAGTATGCCCGGAGGCGGTGTTGTATGCCCGGAGGCGGTGTGGTATGCCCGGAGGCGGTGTAGTTTGCCCGGAGGCGGTGTTGTATGCCCGGAGGCGGTGTGGTATGCCCGGAGGCGGTGTAGTATGCCCGGAGGCGGTGTTGTATGCCCGGAGGCGGTGTGGTATGCCCGGAGGCGGTACAACACCGCCTCCGGGCATGATGATGATGATAATGATGATGATGATGATGATGATGATGATGATGATGATGATGATGATGATGATGATGATGATGATGATGATGATGATGATGATGATGATGATGATGATGATGATGATGATGATGATGATGATGATGATGATGATGATGATGATGATGATGATGATGATGATGATGATGATGATGATGATGATGATGATGATGATGATGATGATGATGATGATGATGATGATGATGATGATGATGATGATGATGATGATGATGATGATGAAGATGATGATGATGATGATGATGATGATGTTGCTGATGATGATGTTGCTGATGATGATGTTGCTGATGATGATGTTGTTGATGATGTTGCTCATGATGTTGATGATGATGTTGCTGATTATGTTGCTGATGATGTTGCTGATTATGTTGCTGATGATGTTGATGATGATGTTGATGATGATGTTGATGATGATGTTGATGATGATGTTGATGATGATGTTGATGATGATGTTGATGTTGATGTTGATGATGATGTTCATGATGATGTTGATGATGATGTTCATGATGATGTTGATGTTGATGTTGATGTTGATGATGATGTTGATGATGATGTTGATGATGATGTTCATGATGATGTTGATGTTGCTGATGATGTTGCTGATGATGTTGCTGATGATGACGTGAGACGGTGTGGTATGCCCGGAGGCGGTGTTGTATGCCCGGAGGCGGTGTTGTATGCCCGGAGGCGGTGTGGTATGCCCGGAGGCGGTGTTGTATGCCCGGAGGCGGTGTTGTATGCCCGGAGGAGGTGTGGTATGCCCGGAGGCGGTGTTGTATGCCCGGAGGCGGTGTTGTATGCCCTGAGGCGGTCTGGTATGCCCGGAGGCGGTGTAGTATGCCCGGAGGCGGTGTTGTATGCCCGGAGGCGGTGTGGTATGCCCGGAGGCGGTGCAGTATGCCCGGAGGCGGTGTTGTATGCCCGGAGGCGGTGTGGTATGCCCGGAGGCGGTGTAGTATGCCCGGAGGCGGTGTTGTATGCCCGGAGGCGGTGTGGTATGCCCGGAGGCGGTGTAGTATGCCCGGAGGCGGTGTTGTATGCCCGGAGGCGGTGTGGTATGCCCGGAGGCGGTACAACACCGCCTCCGGGCATGATGATGATAATGATGATGATGATGATGATGATGATGATGATGATGATGATGATGATGATGATGATGATGATGATGATGATGATGATGATGATGATGATGATGATGATGATGATGATGATGATGATGATGATGATGATGATGATGATGATGATGATGATGATGATGATGATGATGATGATGATGATGATGATGATGATGATGATGATGATGATGATGATGATGATGATGATGATGATGATGATGATGATGATGATGATGATGATGATGATGATGATGATGATGATGATGATGATGTTGCTGATGATGATGTTGCTGATGATGATGTTGCTGATGATGATGTTGTTGATGATGTTGCTGATGATGTTGCTGATGATGTTGCTGATGATGTTGCTGATGATGTTGATGATGATGTTGATGATGATGTTGATGATGATGTTGATGATGATGTTGATGATGATGTTGATGATGATGTTGATGATGATGTTGATGATGATGTTGATGTTGATGATGATGTTAATGATGATGTTGATGATGATGTTGATGATGATGTTGCTGATGATGTTGCTGATGATGTTGCTGATGATGTTGCTGGTGATGTTGCTGATGATGTTGCTGATGATGTTGCTGATGATGTTGCTGATGATGACGTGAGACGGTGTGGTATGCCCGTTTGCGGTGTTGTATGCCCGGAGGCGGTGTTGTATGCCCGGAGGCGGTGTGGTATGCCCGGAGGCGGTGTTGTATGCCCGGAGGCGGTGTTGTATGCCCGGAGGCGGTGTGGTATGCCCGGAGGCGGTGTAGTATGCCCGGAGGCGGTGTTGTATGCCCGGAGGCGGTGTGGTATGCCCGGAGGCGGTGTAGTATGCCCGGAGGCGGTGTTGTATGCCCGGAGGCGGTGTGGTATGCCCGGAGGCGGTACAACACCGCCTCCGGGCATGATGATGATAATGATGATGATGATGATGATGATGATGATGATGATGATGATGATGATGATGATGATGATGATGATGATGATGATGATGATGATGATGATGATGATGATGATGATGATGATGATGATGATGATGATGATGATGATGATGATGATGATGATGATGATGATGATGATGATGATGATGATGATGATGATGATGATGATGATGATGATGATGGTGATGATGATGATGATGATGATGATGATGATGATGATGATGATGATGATGATGATGATGATGATGATGATGATGATGATGATGATGATGATGATGATGATGATGTTGCTGATGATGATGTTGCTGATGATGATGTTGCTGTTGATGATGATGTTGATGATGATGTTGCTGATGATGTTGCTGATGATGTTGCTGATGATGTTGATGATGATGTTACTGGTGATGTTGCTGATGATGTTGCTGATGATGTTGATGATGATGTTGCTGGTGATGTTGCTGATGATGTTGCTGATGATGTTGCTGATGATGTTGCTGATGATGACGTGAGACGGTGTGGTATGCCCGGAGGCGGTGTTGTATGCCCGGAGGCGGTGTTGTATGCCCGGAGGCGGTGTGGTATGCCCGGAGGCGGTGTAGTATGCCCGGAGGCGGTGTTGTATGCCCGGAGGCGGTGTGGTATGCCTGGTATGCCCGGAGGCGGTGTAGTATGCCCGGAGGCGGTGTTGTATGCCCGGAGGCGGTGTGGTATGCCCGGAGGCGGTGTAGTTTGCCCGGAGGCGGTGTTGTATGCCCGGAGGCGGTGTGGTATGCCCGGAGGCGGTGTAGTATGCCCGGAGGCGGTGTTGTATGCCCGGAGGCGGTGTGGTATGCCCGGAGGCGGTACAACACCGCCTCCGGGCATGATGATGATGATAATGATGATGATGATGATGATGATGATGATGATGATGATGATGATGATGATGATGATGATGATGATGATGATGATGATGATGATGATGATGATGATGATGATGATGATGATGATGATGATGATGATGATGATGATGATGATGATGATGATGATGATGATGATGATGATGATGATGATGATGATGATGATGATGATGATGATGATGATGATGATGATGATGATGATGATGATGATGATGATGATGATGATGATGATGATGAAGATGATGATGATGATGATGATGATGATGTTGCTGATGATGATGTTGCTGATGATGATGTTGCTGATGATGATGTTGTTGATGATGTTGCTCATGATGTTGATGATGATGTTGCTGATTATGTTGCTGATGATGTTGCTGATTATGTTGCTGATGATGTTGATGATGATGTTGATGATGATGTTGATGATGATGTTGATGATGATGTTGATGATGATGTTGATGATGATGTTGATGTTGATGTTGATGATGATGTTCATGATGATGTTGATGATGATGTTCATGATGATGTTGATGTTGATGTTGATGTTGATGATGATGTTGATGATGATGTTGATGATGATGTTCATGATGATGTTGATGTTGCTGATGATGTTGCTGATGATGTTGCTGATGATGACGTGAGACGGTGTGGTATGCCCGGAGGCGGTGTTGTATGCCCGGAGGCGGTGTTGTATGCCCGGAGGCGGTGTGGTATGCCCGGAGGCGGTGTTGTATGCCCGGAGGCGGTGTTGTATGCCCGGAGGCGGTGTGGTATGCCCGGAGGCGGTGTTGTATGCCCGGAGGCGGTGTTGTATGCCCTGAGGCGGTCTGGTATGCCCGGAGGCGGTGTAGTATGCCCGGAGGCGGTGTTGTATGCCCGGAGGCGGTGTGGTATGCCCGGAGGCGGTGCAGTATGCCCGGAGGCGGTGTTGTATGCCCGGAGGCGGTGTGGTATGCCCGGAGGCGGTGTAGTATGCCCGGAGGCGGTGTTGTATGCCCGGAGGCGGTGTGGTATGCCCGGAGGCGGTGTAGTATGCCCGGAGGCGGTGTTGTATGCCCGGAGGCGGTGTGGTATGCCCGGAGGCGGTACAACACCGCCTCCGGGCATGATGATGATAATGATGATGATGATGATGATGATGATGATGATGATGATGATGATGATGATGATGATGATGATGATGATGATGATGATGATGATGATGATGATGATGATGATGATGATGATGATGATGATGATGATGATGATGATGATGATGATGATGATGATGATGAT
>JAXIVJ010000468.1:115000-117500 GCA_036785665.1 Chirona hameri
CGGTGTTGTATGCCCGGAGGCGGTGTGGTATGCCCGGAGGCGGTGTAGTATGCCCGGAGGCGGTGTTGTATGCCCGGAGGCGGTGTGGTATGCCCGGAGGCGGTACAACACCGCCTCCGGGCATGATGATGATGATAATGATGATGATGATGATGATGATGATGATGATGATGATGATGATGATGATGATGATGATGATGATGATGATGATGATGATGATGATGATGATGATGATGATGATGATGATGATGATGATGATGATGATGATGATGATGATGATGATGATGATGATGATGATGATGATGATGATGATGATGATGATGATGATGATGATGATGATGATGATGATGATGATGATGATGATGATGATGATGATGATGATGATGAAGATGATGATGATGATGATGATGATGATGTTGCTGATGATGATGTTGCTGATGATGATGTTGCTGATGATGATGTTGTTGATGATGTTGCTCATGATGTTGATGATGATGTTGCTGATTATGTTGCTGATGATGTTGATGATGATGTTGATGATGATGTTGATGATGATGTTGATGATGATGTTGATGATGATGTTGATGATGATGTTGATGTTGATGTTGATGATGATGTTGATGATGATGTTGATGATGATGTTCATGATGATGTTGATGTTGATGATGATGTTGATGATGATGTTGATGATGATGTTGATGATGATATTGATGATGATGTTGCTGATGATGTTGCTGATGATGTTGCTGATGATGTTGCTGATGATGTTGCTGATGATGTTGCTGGTGATGTTGCTGATGATGTTGCTGATGATGTTGCTGATGATGACGTGAGACGGTGTGGTATGCCCGGAGGCGGTGTTGTATGCCCGGAGGCGGTGTTGTATGCCCGGAGGCGGTGTGGTATGCCCGGAGGCGGTGTTGTATGCCCGGAGGCGGTGTTGTATGCCCGGAGGCGGTGTGGTATGCCCGGAGGCGGTGTTGTATGCCCGGAGGCGGTGTTGTATGCCCTGAGGCGGTCTGGTATGCCCGGAGGCGGTGTAGTATGCCCGGAGGCGGTGTTGTATGCCCGGAGGCGGTGTGGTATGCCCGGAGGCGGTGCAGTATGCCCGGAGGCGGTGTTGTATGCCCGGAGGCGGTGTGGTATGCCCGGAGGCGGTGTAGTATGCCCGGAGGCGGTGTTGTATGCCCGGAGGCGGTGTGGTATGCCCGGAGGCGGTGTAGTATGCCCGGAGGCGGTGTTGTATGCCCGGAGGCGGTGTGGTATGCCCGCAGGCGGTGTAGTATGCCCGGAGGCGGTGTTGTATGCCCGGAGGCGGTGTGGTATGCCCGGAGGCGGTGTAGTATGCCCGGAGGCGGTGTTGTATGCCCGGAGGCGGTGTGGTATGCCCGGAGGCGGTACAACACCGCCTCCGGGCATGATGATGATAATGATGATGATGATGATGATGATGATGATGATGATGATGATGATGATGATGATGATGATGATGATGATGATGATGATGATGATGATGATGATGATGATGATGATGATGATGATGATGTTGCTGATGATGATGTTGCTGATGATGATGTTGCTGACGATGATGTTGTTGATGATGTTGCTGATGATGTTGCTGATGATGTTGCTGATGATGTTGCTGATGATGTTGATGATGATGTTGATGATGATGTTGATGATGATGTTGATGATGATGTTGATGATGATGTTGATGATGATGTTGCTGATGATGTTGCTGATGATGTTGCTGATGTTGTTGCTAATGATGTTGCTGATGATGTTGCTGGTGATGTTGCTGATGATGTTGCTGATGATGTTGCTGATGATGACGTGAGACGGTGTGGTATGCCCGGAGGCGGTGTTGTATGCCCGGAGGCGGTGTGGTATGCCCGGAGGCGGTGTTGTATGCCCGGAGGCGGTGTTGTATGCCCTGAGGCGGTCTGGTATGCCCGGAGGCGGTGTAGTATGCCCGGAGGTGGTGTTGTATGCCCGGAGGCGGTGTGGTATGCCCGGAGGCGGTGCAGTATGCCCGGAGGCGGTGTTGTATGCCCGGAGGCGGTGTGGTATGCCCGGAGGCGGTGTAGTATGCCCGGAGGCGGTGTTGTATGCCCGGAGGCGGTGTGGTATGCCCGGAGGCGGTGTAGTATGCCCGGAGGCGGTGTTGTATGCCCGGAGGCGGTGTGGTATGCCCGGAGGCGGTACAACACCGCCTCCGGGCATGATGATGATAATGATGATGATGATGATGATGATGATGATGTTGCTGATGATGATGTTGTTGATGATGTTGCTGATGATGTTGCTGATGATGTTGCTGATGATGTTGCTGATGATGTTGATGATGATGTTGATGATGATGTTGATGATGATGTTGATGATGATGTTGATGATGATGTTGATGATGATGTTGATGATGATGTTGATGATGATGTTGATGTTGATGATGATGTTAATGATGATGTTGATGATGATGTTGATGATGATGTTGCTGATGATG
>JAXIVJ010000468.1:122500-127500 GCA_036785665.1 Chirona hameri
TGTTGATGTTGATGATGATGTTGATGATGATGTTGATGATGATGTTGATGATGATATTGATGATGATGTTGCTGATGATGTTGCTGATGATGTTGCTGATGATGTTGCTGATGATGTTGCTGATGATGTTGCTGGTGATGTTGCTGATGATGTTGCTGATGATGTTGCTGATGATGACGTGAGACGGTGTGGTATGCCCGGAGGCGGTGTTGTATGCCCGGAGGCGGTGTTGTATGCCCGGAGGCGGTGTGGTATGCCCGGAGGCGGTGTTGTATGCCCGGAGGCGGTGTGGTATGCCCGGAGGCGGTGTTGTATGCCCGGAGGCGGTGTTGTATGCCCTGAGGCGGTCTGGTATGCCCGGAGGCGGTGTAGTATGCCCGGAGGCGGTGTTGTATGCCCGGAGGCGGTGTGGTATGCCCGGAGGCGGTGCAGTATGCCCGGAGGCGGTGTTGTATGCCCGGAGGCGGTGTGGTATGCCCGGAGGCGGTGTAGTATGCCCGGAGGCGGTGTTGTATGCCCCGAGGCGGTGTGGTATGCCCGGAGGCGGTGTAGTATGCCCGGAGGCGGTGTTGTATGCCCGGAGGCGGTGTGGTATGCCCGTAGGCGGTGTAGTATGCCCGGAGGCGGTGTTGTATGCCCGGAGGCGGTGTGGTATGCCCGGAGGCGGTGTAGTATGCCCGGAGGCGGTGTTGTATGCCCGGAGGCGGTGTGGTATGCCCGGAGGCGGTACAACACCGCCTCCGGGCATGATGATGATAATGATGATGATGATGATGATGATGATGATGATGATGATGATGATGATGATGATGATGATGATGATGATGATGATGATGATGATGATGATGATGATGATGATGATGATGATGATGATGATGATGATGATGATGATGATGATGATGATGATGATGATGATGATGATGATGATGATGATGATGATGATGATGATGATGATGATGATGATGATGATGATGATGATGATGATGATGATGATGATGATGATGATGATGATGATGATGATGATGATGATGTTGCTGATGATGATGTTGCTGATGATGATGTTGCTGTTGATGATGATGTTGATGATGATGTTGCTGATGATGTTGCTGATGATGTTGCTGATGATGTTGATGATGATGTTACTGGTGATGTTGCTGATGATGTTGCTGATGATGTTGATGATGATGTTGCTGGTGATGTTGCTGATGATGTTGCTGATGATGTTGCTGATGATGTTGCTGATGATGACGTGAGACGGTGTGGTATGCCCGGAGGCGGTGTTGTATGCCCGGAGGCGGTGTTGTATGCCCGGAGGCGGTGTGGTATGCCCGGAGGCAGTGTAGTATGCCCGGAGGCGGTGTTGTATGCCCGGAGGCGGTGTGGTATGCCCGGAGGCGGTGTAGTATGCCCGGAGGCGGTGTTGTATGCCCGGAGGCGGTGTGGTATGCCCGGAGGCGGTGTAGTTTGCCCGGAGGCGGTGTTGTATGCCCGGAGGCGGTGTGGTATGCCCGGAGGCGGTGTAGTATGCCCGGAGGCGGTGTTGTATGCCCGGAGGCGGTGTGGTATGCCCGGAGGCGGTACAACACCGCCTCCGGGCATGATGATGATGATAATGATGATGATGATGATGATGATGATGATGATGATGATGATGATGATGATGATGATGATGATGATGATGATGATGATGATGATGATGATGATGATGATGATGATGATGATGATGATGATGATGATGATGATGATGATGATGATGATGATGATGATGATGATGATGATGATGATGATGATGATGATGATGATGATGATGATGATGATGATGATGATGATGATGATGATGATGATGATGATGATGATGATGATGATGATGATGATGATGATGATGATGAAGATGATGATGATGATGATGATGATGATGTTGCTGATGATGATGTTGCTGATGATGATGTTGCTGATGATGATGTTGTTGATGATGTTGCTCATGATGTTGATGATGATGTTGCTGATTATGTTGCTGATGATGTTGATGATGATGTTGATGATGATGTTGATGATGATGTTGATGATGATGTTGATGATGATGTTGATGATGATGTTGATGTTGATGTTGATGATGATGTTGATGATGATGTTGATGATGATGTTCATGATGATGTTGATGTTGATGATGATGTTGATGATGATGTTGATGATGATGTTGATGATGATATTGATGATGATGTTGCTGATGATGTTGCTGATGATGTTGCTGATGATGTTGCTGATGATGTTGCTGATGATGTTGCTGGTGATGTTGCTGATGATGTTGCTGATGATGTTGCTGATGATGACGTGAGACGGTGTGGTATGCCCGGAGGCGGTGTTGTATGCCCGGAGGCGGTGTTGTATGCCCGGAGGCGGTGTGGTATGCCCGGAGGCGGTGTTGTATGCCCGGAGGCGGTGTTGTATGCCCGGAGGCGGTGTGGTATGCCCGGAGGCGGTGTTGTATGCCCGGAGGCGGTGTTGTATGCCCTGAGGCGGTCTGGTATGCCCGGAGGCGGTGTAGTATGCCCGGAGGCGGTGTTGTATGCCCGGAGGTGGTGTGGTATGCCCGGAGGCGGTGCAGTATGCCCGGAGGCGGTGTTGTATGCCCGGAGGCGGTGTGGTATGCCCGGAGGCGGTGTAGTATGCCCGGAGGCGGTGTTGTATGCCCGGAGGCGGTGTGGTATGCCCGGAGGCGGTGTAGTATGCCCGGAGGCGGTGTTGTATGCCCGGAGGCGGTGTGGTATGCCCGCAGGCGGTGTAGTATGCCCGGAGGCGGTGTTGTATGCCCGGAGGCGGTGTGGTATGCCCGGAGGCGGTGTAGTATGCCCGGAGGCGGTGTTGTATGCCCGGAGGCGGTGTGGTATGCCCGGAGGCGGTACAACACCGCCTCCGGGCATGATGATGATAATGATGATGATGATGATGATGATGATGATGATGATGATGATGATGATGATGATGATGATGATGATGATGATGATGATGATGATGATGATGATGATGATGATGATGATGATGATGATGATGATGTTGCTGATGATGATGTTGCTGATGATGATGTTGCTGACGATGATGTTGTTGATGATGTTGCTGATGATGTTGCTGATGATGTTGCTGATGATGTTGCTGATGATGTTGATGATGATGTTGATGATGATGTTGATGATGATGTTGATGATGATGTTGATGATGATGTTGATGATGATGTTGCTGATGATGTTGCTGATGATGTTGCTGATGATGTTGCTAATGATGTTGCTGATGATGTTGCTGGTGATGTTGCTGATGATGTTGCTGATGATGTTGCTGATGATGACGTGAGACGGTGTGGTATGCCCGGAGGCGGTGTTGTATGCCCGGAGGCGGTGTGGTATGCCCGGAGGCGGTGTTGTATGCCCGGAGGCGGTGTTGTATGCCCTGAGGCGGTCTGGTATGCCCGGAGGCGGTGTAGTATGCCCGGAGGCGGTGTTGTATGCCCGGAGGCGGTGTGGTATTGCCGGAGGCGGTGCAGTATGCCCGGAGGCGGTGTTGTATGCCCGGAGGCGGTGTGGTATGCCCGGAGGCGGTGTAGTATGCCCGGAGGCGGTGTTGTATGCCCGGAGGCGGTGTGGTATGCCCGGAGGCGGTGTAGTATGCCCGGAGGCGGTGTTGTATGCCCGGAGGCGGTGTGGTATGCCCGGAGGCGGTACAACACCGCCTCCGGGCATGATGATGATAATGATGATGATGATGATGATGATGATGATGTTGCTGATGATGATGTTGTTGATGATGTTGCTGATGATGTTGCTGATGATGTTGCTGATGATGTTGCTGATGATGTTGATGATGATGTTGATGATGATGTTGATGATGATGTTGATGATGATGTTGATGATGATGTTGATGATGATGTTGATGATGATGTTGATGATGATGTTGATGTTGATGATGATGTTAATGATGATGTTGATGATGATGTTGATGATGATGTTGCTGATGATGTTGCTGATGATGTTGCTGATGATGTTGCTGGTGATGTTGCTGATGATGTTGCTGATGATGTTGCTGATGATGTTGCTGATGATGACGTGAGACGGTGTGGTATGCCCGTTTGCGGTGTTGTATGCCCGGAGGCGGTGTTGTATGCCCGGAGGCGGTGTGGTATGCCCGGAGGCGGTGTTGTATGCCCGGAGGCGGTGTTGTATGCCCGGAGGCGGTGTGGTATGCCCGGAGGCGGTGTAGTATGCCCGGAGGCGTTGTTGTATGCCCGGAGGCGGTGTGGTATGCCCGGAGGCGGTGTAGTATGCCCGGAGGCGGTGTTGTATGCCCGGAGGCGGTGTGGTATGCCCGGAGGCGGTACAACACCGCCTCCGGGCATGATGATGATAATGATGATGATGATGATGATGATGATGATGATGATGATGATGATGATGATGATGATGATGATGATGATGATGATGATGATGATGATGATGATGATGATGATGATGATGATGATGATGATGATGATGATGATGATGATGATGATGATGATGATGATGATGATGATGATGATGATGATGATGATGATGATGATGATGATGATGATGATGATGATGATGATGATGATGATGATGATGTTGCTGATGATGATGTTGCTGATGATGATGTTGCTGTTGATGATGATGTTGATGATGATGTTGCTGATGATGTTGCTGATGATGTTGCTGATGATGTTGATGATGATGTTGCTGGTGATGTTGCTGATGATGTTGCTGATGATGTTGATGATGATGTTGCTGGTGATGTTGCTGATGATGTTGCTGATGATGTTGCTGATGATGTTGCTGATGATGACGTGAGACGGTGTGGTATGCCCGGAGGCGGTGTTGTATGCCCGGAGGCGGTGTTGTATGCCCGGAGGCGGTGTGGTATGCCCGGAGGCGGTGTAGTATGCCCGGAGGCGGTGTTGTATGCCCGGAGGCGGTGTGGTATGCCCGGAGGCGGTGTAG
>JAXIVJ010000468.1:132500-140000 GCA_036785665.1 Chirona hameri
ATGCCCGGAGGCGGTGTTGTATGCCCGGAGGCGGTGTGGTATGCCCGGAGGCGGTGTAGTATGCCCGGAGGCGGTGTTGTATGCCCGGAGGCGGTGTGGTATGCCCGGAGGCGGTGTAGTATGCCCGGAGGCGGTGTTGTATGCCCGGAGGCGGTGTGGTATGCCCGGAGGCGGTACAACACCGCCTCCGGGCATGATGATGATAATGATGATGATGATGATGATGATGATGATGATGATGATGATGATGATGATGATGATGATGATGATGATGATGATGATGATGATGATGATGATGATGATGATGATGATGATGATGATGATGATGATGATGATGATGATGATGATGATGATGATGATGATGATGATGATGATGATGATGATGATGATGATGATGATGATGATGGTGATGATGATGATGATGATGATGATGATGATGATGATGATGATGATGATGATGATGATGATGATGATGATGATGATGATGATGATGATGATGATGATGATGTTGCTGATGATGATGTTGCTGATGATGATGTTGCTGTTGATGATGATGTTGATGATGATGTTGCTGATGATGTTGCTGATGATGTTGCTGATGATGTTGATGATGATGTTACTGGTGATGTTGCTGATGATGTTGCTGATGATGTTGATGATGATGTTGCTGGTGATGTTGCTGATGATGTTGCTGATGATGTTGCTGATGATGTTGCTGATGATGACGTGAGACGGTGTGGTATGCCCGGAGGCGGTGTTGTATGCCCGGAGGCGGTGTTGTATGCCCGGAGGCGGTGTGGTATGCCCGGAGGCGGTGTAGTATGCCCGGAGGCGGTGTTGTATGCCCGGAGGCGGTGTGGTATGCCCGGAGGCGGTGTAGTATGCCCGGAGGCGGTGTTGTATGCCCGGAGGCGGTGTGGTATGCCCGGAGGCGGTGTAGTTTGCCCGGAGGCGGTGTTGTATGCCCGGAGGCGGTGTGGTATGCCCGGAGGCGGTGTAGTATGCCCGGAGGCGGTGTTGTATGCCCGGAGGCGGTGTGGTATGCCCGGAGGCGGTACAACACCGCCTCCGGGCATGATGATGATGATAATGATGATGATGATGATGATGATGATGATGATGATGATGATGATGATGATGATGATGATGATGATGATGATGATGATGATGATGATGATGATGATGATGATGATGATGATGATGATGATGATGATGATGATGATGATGATGATGATGATGATGATGATGATGATGATGATGATGATGATGATGATGATGATGATGATGATGATGATGATGATGATGATGATGATGATGATGATGATGAAGATGATGATGATGATGATGATGATGATGTTGCTGATGATGATGTTGCTGATGATGATGTTGCTGATGATGATGTTGTTGATGATGTTGCTCATGATGTTGATGATGATGTTGCTGATTATGTTGCTGATGATGTTGATGATGATGTTGATGATGATGTTGATGATGATGTTGATGATGATGTTGATGATGATGTTGATGATGATGTTGATGTTGATGTTGATGATGATGTTGATGATGATGTTGATGATGATGTTCATGATGATGTTGATGTTGATGATGATGTTGATGATGATGTTGATGATGATGTTGATGATGATATTGATGATGATGTTGCTGATGATGTTGCTGATGATGTTGCTGATGATGTTGCTGATGATGTTGCTGATGATGTTGCTGGTGATGTTGCTGATGATGTTGCTGATGATGTTGCTGATGATGACGTGAGACGGTGTGGTATGCCCGGAGGCGGTGTTGTATGCCCGGAGGCGGTGTTGTATGCCCGGAGGCGGTGTGGTATGCCCGGAGGCGGTGTTGTATGCCCGGAGGCGGTGTGGTATGCCCGGAGGCGGTGTTGTATGCCCGGAGGCGGTGTTGTATGCCCTGAGGCGGTCTGGTATGCCCGGAGGCGGTGTAGTATGCCCGGAGGCGGTGTTGTATGCCCGGAGGCGGTGTGGTATGCCCGGAGGCGGTGCAGTATGCCCGGAGGCGGTGTTGTATGCCCGGAGGCGGTGTGGTATGCCCGGAGGCGGTGTAGTATGCCCGGAGGCGGTGTTGTATGCCCCGAGGCGGTGTGGTATGCCCGGAGGCGGTGTAGTATGCCCGGAGGCGGTGTTGTATGCCCGGAGGCGGTGTGGTATGCCCGGAGGCGGTGTAGTATGCCCGGAGGCGGTGTTGTATGCCCGGAGGCGGTGTGGTATGCCCGGAGGCGGTGTAGTATGCCCGGAGGCGGTGTTGTATGCCCGGAGGCGGTGTGGTATGCCCGGAGGCGGTACAACACCGCCTCCGGGCATGATGATGATAATGATGATGATGATGATGATGATGATGATGATGATGATGATGATGATGATGATGATGATGATGATGATGATGATGATGATGATGATGATGATGATGATGATGATGATGATGATGATGATGATGATGATGATGATGATGATGATGATGATGATGATGATGATGATGATGATGATGATGATGATGATGATGATGATGATGATGATGATGATGATGATGATGATGATGATGATGATGATGATGATGATGATGATGATGATGATGATGATGATGATGATGATGATGATGATGATGATGATGATGATGATGATGATGTTGCTGATGATGATGTTGCTGATGATGATGTTGCTGTTGATGATGATGTTGATGATGATGTTGCTGATGATGTTGCTGATGATGTTGCTGATGATGTTGATGATGATGTTACTGGTGATGTTGCTGATGATGTTGCTGATGATGTTGATGATGATGTTGCTGGTGATGTTGCTGATGATGTTGCTGATGATGTTGCTGATGATGTTGCTGATGATGACGTGAGACGGTGTGGTATGCCCGGAGGCGGTGTTGTATGCCCGGAGGCGGTGTTGTATGCCCGGAGGCGGTGTGGTATGCCCGGAGGCAGTGTAGTATGCCCGGAGGCGGTGTTGTATGCCCGGAGGCGGTGTGGTATGCCCGGAGGCGGTGTAGTATGCCCGGAGGCGGTGTTGTATGCCCGGAGGCGGTGTGGTATGCCCGGAGGCGGTGTAGTTTGCCCGGAGGCGGTGTTGTATGCCCGGAGGCGGTGTGGTATGCCCGGAGGCGGTGTAGTATGCCCGGAGGCGGTGTTGTATGCCCGGAGGCGGTGTGGTATGCCCGGAGGCGGTACAACACCGCCTCCGGGCATGATGATGATGATAATGATGATGATGATGATGATGATGATGATGATGATGATGATGATGATGATGATGATGATGATGATGATGATGATGATGATGATGATGATGATGATGATGATGATGATGATGATGATGATGATGATGATGATGATGATGATGATGATGATGATGATGATGATGATGATGATGATGATGATGATGATGATGATGATGATGATGATGATGATGATGATGATGATGATGATGATGATGATGATGATGATGATGATGATGATGATGATGATGATGAAGATGATGATGATGATGATGATGATGATGTTGCTGATGATGATGTTGCTGATGATGATGTTGCTGATGATGATGTTGTTGATGATGTTGCTCATGATGTTGATGATGATGTTGCTGATTATGTTGCTGATGATGTTGATGATGATGTTGATGATGATGTTGATGATGATGTTGATGATGATGTTGATGATGATGTTGATGATGATGTTGATGTTGATGTTGATGATGATGTTGATGATGATGTTGATGATGATGTTCATGATGATGTTGATGTTGATGATGATGTTGATGATGATGTTGATGATGATGTTGATGATGATATTGATGATGATGTTGCTGATGATGTTGCTGATGATGTTGCTGATGATGTTGCTGATGATGTTGCTGATGATGTTGCTGGTGATGTTGCTGATGATGTTGCTGATGATGTTGCTGATGATGACGTGAGACGGTGTGGTATGCCCGGAGGCGGTGTTGTATGCCCGGAGGCGGTGTTGTATGCCCGGAGGCGGTGTGGTATGCCCGGAGGCGGTGTTGTATGCCCGGAGGCGGTGTTGTATGCCCGGAGGCGGTGTGGTATGCCCGGAGGCGGTGTTGTATGCCCGGAGGCGGTGTTGTATGCCCTGAGGCGGTCTGGTATGCCCGGAGGCGGTGTAGTATGCCCGGAGGCGGTGTTGTATGCCCGGAGGCGGTGTGGTATGCCCGGAGGCGGTGCAGTATGCCCGGAGGCGGTGTTGTATGCCCGGAGGCGGTGTGGTATGCCCGGAGGCGGTGTAGTATGCCCGGAGGCGGTGTTGTATGCCCGGAGGCGGTGTGGTATGCCCGGAGGCGGTGTAGTATGCCCGGAGGCGGTGTTGTATGCCCGGAGGCGGTGTGGTATGCCCGCAGGCGGTGTAGTATGCCCGGAGGCGGTGTTGTATGCCCGGAGGCGGTGTGGTATGCCCGGAGGCGGTGTAGTATGCCCGGAGGCGGTGTTGTATGCCCGGAGGCGGTGTGGTATGCCCGGAGGCGGTACAACACCGCCTCCGGGCATGATGATGATAATGATGATGATGATGATGATGATGATGATGATGATGATGATGATGATGATGATGATGATGATGATGATGATGATGATGATGATGATGATGATGATGATGATGATGATGATGATGTTGCTGATGATGATGTTGCTGATGATGATGTTGCTGACGATGATGTTGTTGATGATGTTGCTGATGATGTTGCTGATGATGTTGCTGATGATGTTGCTGATGATGTTGATGATGATGTTGATGATGATGTTGATGATGATGTTGATGATGATGTTGATGATGATGTTGATGATGATGTTGCTGATGATGTTGCTGATGATGTTGCTGATGATGTTGCTAATGATGTTGCTGATGATGTTGCTGGTGATGTTGCTGATGATGTTGCTGATGATGTTGCTGATGATGACGTGAGACGGTGTGGTATGCCCGGAGGCGGTGTTGTATGCCCGGAGGCGGTGTGGTATTCCCGGAGGCGGTGTTGTATGCCCGGAGGCGGTGTTGTATGCCCTGAGGCGGTCTGGTATGCCCGGAGGCGGTGTAGTATGCCCGGAGGTGGTGTTGTATGCCCGGAGGCGGTGTGGTATGCCCGGAGGCGGTGCAGTATGCCCGGAGGCGGTGTTGTATGCCCGGAGGCGGTGTGGTATGCCAGGAGGCGGTGTAGTATGCCCGGAGGCGGTGTTGTATGCCCGGAGGCGGTGTGGTATGCCCGGAGGCGGTGTAGTATGCCCGGAGGCGGTGTTGTATGCCCGGAGGCGGTGTGGTATGCCCGGAGGCGGTACAACACCGCCTCCGGGCATGATGATGATAATGATGATGATGATGATGATGATGATGATGTTGCTGATGATGATGTTGTTGATGATGTTGCTGATGATGTTGCTGATGATGTTGCTGATGATGTTGCTGATGATGTTGATGATGATGTTGATGATGATGTTGATGATGATGTTGATGATGATGTTGATGATGATGTTGATGATGATGTTGATGATGATGTTGATGATGATGTTGATGTTGATGATGATGTTAATGATGATGTTGATGATGATGTTGATGATGATGTTGCTGATGATGTTGCTGATGATGTTGCTGATGATGTTGCTGGTGATGTTGCTGATGATGTTGCTGATGATGTTGCTGATGATGTTGCTGATGATGACGTGAGACGGTGTGGTATGCCCGTTTGCGGTGTTGTATGCCCGGAGGCGGTGTTGTATGCCCGGAGGCGGTGTGGTATGCCCGGAGGCGGTGTTGTATGCCCGGAGGCGGTGTTGTATGCCCGGAGGCGGTGTGGTATGCCCGGAGGCGGTGTAGTATGCCCGGAGGCGTTGTTGTATGCCCGGAGGCGGTGTGGTATGCCCGGAGGCGGTGTAGTATGCCCGGAGGCGGTGTTGTATGCCCGGAGGCGGTGTGGTATGCCCGGAGGCGGTACAACACCGCCTCCGGGCATGATGATGATAATGATGATGATGATGATGATGATGATGATGATGATGATGATGATGATGATGATGATGATGATGATGATGATGATGATGATGATGATGATGATGATGATGATGATGATGATGATGATGATGATGATGATGATGATGATGATGATGATGATGATGATGATGATGATGATGATGATGATGATGATGATGATGATGATGATGATGTTGCTGATGATGATGTTGCTGATGATGATGTTGCTGTTGATGATGATGTTGATGATGATGTTGCTGATGATGTTGCTGATGATGTTGCTGATGATGTTGATGATGATGTTGCTGGTGATGTTGCTGATGATGTTGCTGATGATGTTGATGATGATGTTGCTGGTGATGTTGCTGATGATGTTGCTGATGATGTTGCTGATGATGTTGCTGATGATGACGTGAGACGGTGTGGTATGCCCGGAGGCGGTGTTGTATGCCCGGAGGCGGTGTTGTATGCCCGGAGGCGGTGTGGTATGCCCGGAGGCGGTGTAGTATGCCCGGAGGCGGTGTTGTATGCCCGGAGGCGGTGTGGTATGCCCGGAGGCGGTGTAGTATGCCCGGAGGCGGTGTTGTATGCCCGGAGGCGGTGTGGTATGCCCGGAGGCGGTGTAGTTTGCCCGGAGGCGGTGTTGTATGCCCGGAGGCGGTGTGGTATGCCCGGAGGCGGTGTAGTATGCCCGGAGGCGGTGTTGTATGCCCGGAGGCGGTGTGGTATGCCCGGAGGCGGTACAACACCGCCTCCGGGCATGATGATGATGATAATGATGATGATGATGATGATGATGATGATGATGATGATGATGATGATGATGATGATGATGATGATGATGATGATGATGATGATGATGATGATGATGATGATGATGATGATGATGATGATGATGATGATGATGATGATGATGATGATGATGATGATGATGATGATGATGATGATGATGATGATGATGATGATGATGATGATGATGATGATGATGTTGCTGATGATTATGTTGCTGATGATGATGTTGCTGATGATGATGTTGTTGATGATGTTGCTGATGATGTTGCTGATGATGTTGCTGATGATGTTGCTGATGATGTTGATGATGATGTTGATGATGATGTTGATGATGATGTTGATGATGATGTTGATGATGATGTTGATGATGATAATGATGATGATGATGATGATGATGATGATGATGGTGATGATGATGATGATGATGATGATGATGATGATGATGATGATGATGATGATGATGATGATGATGATGATGATGATGATGATGATGATGATGATGATGATGATGATGATGATGATGATGATGATGATGATGATGATGATGATGATGATGATGATGATGATGATGATGTTGCTGATGATGATGTTGCTGATGATGATGTTGCTGATGATGATGTTGTTGATGATGTTGCTGATGATGTTGCTGATGATGTTGCTGATGATGTTGCTGATGATGTTGATGATGATGT
>JAXIVJ010000468.1:142500-145000 GCA_036785665.1 Chirona hameri
GAAGGCGGTGTTGTATGCCCGGAGGCGGTGTGGTATGCCCGGAGGCGGTACAACACCGCCTCCGGGCATGATGATGATAATGATGATGATGATGATGATGATGATGATGATGATGATGATGATGATGATGATGATGATGATGATGATGATGATGATGATGATGATGATGATGATGATGATGTTGCTGATGATGATGTTGCTGATGATGATGTTGCTGATGATGATGTTGTTGATGATGTTGCTGATGATGTTGCTGATGATGTTGCTGATGATGTTGCTGATGATGTTGATGATGATGTTGATGATGATGTTGATGATGATGTTGATGATGATGTTGATGATGATGTTGCTGATGATGTTGCTGATGATGTTGCTGATGATGTTGCTGATGATGTTGCTGATGATGTTGCTGGTGATGTTGCTGATGATGTTGCTGATGATGTTGCTGATGATGACGTGAGACGGTGTGGTATGCCCGGAGGCGGTGTTGTATGCCCGGAGGCGGTGTTGTATGCCCGGAGGTGGTGTGGTATGCCCGGAGGCGGTGTTGTATGCCCGGAGGCGGTGTTGTATGCCCGGAGGCGGTGTGGTATGCCCGGAGGCGGTGTTGTATGCCCGGAGGCGGTGTTGTATGCCCTGAGGCGGTCTGGTATGCCCGGAGGCGGTGTAGTATGCCCGGAGGCGGTGTTGTATGCCCGGAGGCGGTGTGGTATGCCCGGAGGCGGTGCAGTATGCCCGGAGGCGGTGTTGTATGCCCGGAGGCGGTGTGGTATGCCCGGAGGCGGTGTAGTATGCCCGGAGGCGGTGTTGTATGCCCGGAGGCGGTGTGGTATGCCCGGAGGCGGTGTAGTATGCCCGGAGGCGGTGTTGTATGCCCGGAGGCGGTGTGGTATGCCCGGAGGCGGTACAACACCGCCTCCGGGCATGATGATGATAATGATGATGATGATGATGATGATGATGATGATGATGATGATGATGATGATGATGATGATGATGATGATGATGATGATGATGATGATGATGATGATGATGATGATGATGATGATGATGATGATGATGATGATGATGATGATGATGATGATGATGATGATGATGATGATGATGATGATGATGATGATGATGATGATGATGATGATGATGTTGCTGATGATGATGTTGCTGATGATGATGTTGCTGATGATGATGTTGTTGATGATGTTGCTGATGATGTTGCTGATGATGTTGCTGATGATGTTGCTGATGATGTTGATGATGATGTTGATGATGATGTTGATGATGATGTTGATGATGATGTTGATGATGATGTTGATGATGATGTTGATGATGATGTTGATGATGATGTTGATGATGATGTTGATGTTGATGATGATGTTAATGATGATGTTGATGATGATGTTGATGATGATGTTGCTGATGATGTTGCTGATGATGTTGCTGATGATGTTGCTGGTGATGTTGCTGATGATGTTGCTGATGATGTTGCTGATGATGTTGCTGATGATGACGTGAGACGGTGTGGTATGCCCGTTTGCGGTGTTGTATGCCCGGAGGCGGTGTTGTATGCCCGGAGGCGGTGTGGTATGCCCGGAAGCGGTGTTGTATGCCCGGAGGCGGTGTTGTATGCCCGGAGGCGGTGTGGTATGCCCGGAGGCGGTGTAGTATGCCCGGAGGCGGTGTTGTATGCCCGGAGGCGGTGTGGTATGCCCGGAGGCGGTGTAGTATGCCCGGAGGCGGTGTTGTATGCCCGGAGGCGGTGTGGTATGCCCGGAGGCGGTACAACACCGCCTCCGGGCATGATGATGATAATGATGATGATGATGATGATGATGATGATGATGATGATGATGATGATGATGATGATGATGATGATGATGATGATGATGATGATGATGATGATGATGATGATGATGATGATGATGATGATGATGATGATGATGATGATGATGATGATGATGATGATGATGATGATGATGATGATGATGATGATGATGATGATGATGATGATGATGATGATGATGATGATGATGATGATGATGATGATGATGATGATGATGATGATGATGATGATGATGATGATGATGATGATGATGATGATGATGATGATGATGATGATGATGATGATGATGATGATGATGATGATGATGATGATGATGATGATGATGATGATGATGATGATGATGATGATGATGATGATGATGATGATGATGATGATGATGATGATGATGATGATGATGTTGCTGATGATGATGTTGCTGATGATGATGTTGCTGTTGATGATGATGTTGATGATGATGTTGCTGATGATGTTGCTGATGATGTTGCTGATGATGTTGATGATGATGTTGCTGGTGATGTTGCTGATGATGTTGCTGATGATGTTGATGATGATGTTGCTGGTGATGTTGCTGATGATGTTGCTGATGATGTTGCTGATGATGTTGCTGATGATGACGTGAGACGGTGTGGTATGCCCGGAGGCGGTGTTGTATGCCCGGAG
>JAXIVJ010000468.1:147500-150000 GCA_036785665.1 Chirona hameri
CGGAGGCGGTGTTGTATGCCCGGAGGCGGTGTGGTATGCCCGGAGGCGGTGCAGTATGCCCGGAGGCGGTGTTGTATGCCCGGAGGCGGTGGAGGCGGTGTGGTATGCCCGGAGGCGGTGTAGTATGCCCGGAGGCGGTGTTGTTTGCCCGGAGGCGGTGTGGTATGCCCGGAGGCGGTGTAGTATGCCCGAAGGCGGTGTTGTATGCCCGGAGGCGGTGTGGTATGCCCGGAGGCGGTACAACACCGCCTCCGGGCATGATGATGATAATGATGATGATGATGATGATGATGATGATGATGATGATGATGATGATGATGATGATGATGATGATGATGATGATGATGATGATGATGATGATGATGATGATGTTGCTGATGATGTTGCTGATGATGATGTTGCTGATGATGATGTTGTTGATGATGTTGCTGATGATGTTGCTGATGATGTTGCTGATGATGTTGCTGATGATGTTGATGATGATGTTGATGATGATGTTGATGATGATGTTGATGATGATGTTGATGATGATGTTGCTGATGATGTTGCTGATGATGTTGCTGATGATGTTGCTGATGATGTTGCTGATGATGTTGCTGGTGATGTTGCTGATGATGTTGCTGATGATGTTGCTGATGATGACGTGAGACGGTGTGGTATGCCCGGAGGCGGTGTTGTATGCCCGGAGGCGGTGTTGTATGCCCGGAGGTGGTGTGGTATGCCCGGAGGCGGTGTTGTATGCCCGGAGGCGGTGTTGTATGCCCGGAGGCGGTGTGGTATGCCCGGAGGCGGTGTTGTATGCCCGGAGGCGGTGTTGTATGCCCTGAGGCGGTCTGGTATGCCCGGAGGCGGTGTAGTATGCCCGGAGGCGGTGTTGTATGCCCGGAGGCGGTGTGGTATGCCCGGAGGCGGTGCAGTATGCCCGGAGGCGGTGTTGTATGCCCGGAGGCGGTGTGGTATGCCCGGAGGCGGTGTAGTATGCCCGGAGGCGGTGTTGTATGCCCGGAGGCGGTGTGGTATGCCCGGAGGCGGTGTAGTATGCCCGGAGGCGGTGTTGTATGCCCGGAGGCGGTGTGGTATGCCCGGAGGCGGTACAACACCGCCTCCGGGCATGATGATGATAATGATGATGATGATGATGATGATGATGATGATGATGATGATGATGATGATGATGATGATGATGATGATGATGATGATGATGATGATGATGATGATGATGATGATGATGATGATGATGATGATGATGATGATGATGATGATGATGATGATGATGATGATGATGATGATGATGATGATGATGATGATGATGATGATGATGATGATGATGTTGCTGATGATGATGTTGCTGATGATGATGTTGCTGATGATGATGTTGTTGATGATGTTGCTGATGATGTTGCTGATGATGTTGCTGATGATGTTGCTGATGATGTTGATGATGATGTTGATGATGATGTTGATGATGATGTTGATGATGATGTTGATGATGATGTTGATGATGATGTTGATGATGATGTTGATGATGATGTTGATGATGATGTTGATGTTGATGATGATGTTAATGATGATGTTGATGATGATGTTGATGATGATGTTGCTGATGATGTTGCTGATGATGTTGCTGATGATGTTGCTGGTGATGTTGCTGATGATGTTGCTGATGATGTTGCTGATGATGTTGCTGATGATGACGTGAGACGGTGTGGTATGCCCGTTTGCGGTGTTGTATGCCCGGAGGCGGTGTTGTATGCCCGGAGGCGGTGTGGTATGCCCGGAAGCGGTGTTGTATGCCCGGAGGCGGTGTTGTATGCCCGGAGGCGGTGTGGTATGCCCGGAGGCGGTGTAGTATGCCCGGAGGCGGTGTTGTATGCCCGGAGGCGGTGTGGTATGCCCGGAGGCGGTGTAGTATGCCCGGAGGCGGTGTTGTATGCCCGGAGGCGGTGTGGTATGCCCGGAGGCGGTACAACACCGCCTCCGGGCATGATGATGATAATGATGATGATGATGATGATGATGATGATGATGATGATGATGATGATGATGATGATGATGATGATGATGATGATGATGATGATGATGATGATGATGATGATGATGATGATGATGATGATGATGATGATGATGATGATGATGATGATGATGATGATGATGATGATGATGATGATGATGATGATGATGATGATGATGATGATGATGATGATGATGATGATGATGATGATGATGATGATGATGATGATGATGATGATGATGATGATGATGATGATGATGATGATGATGATGATGATGATGATGATGATGATGATGATGATGATGATGATGATGATGATGATGATGATGATGATGATGATGATGATGATGATGATGATGATGATGATGATGATGATGATGATGATGATGATGATGATGATGATGATGATGATGATGATGTTGCTGATGATGATGTTGCTGATGATGATGTTGCTGTTGATGATGATGTTGATGATGATGTTGCTGATGA
>JAXIVJ010000468.1:157500-160000 GCA_036785665.1 Chirona hameri
TTGTATGCCCGGAGGCGGTGTGGTATGCCCGGAGGCGGTACAACACCGCCTCCGGGCATGATGATGATAATGATGATGATGATGATGATGATGATGATGATGATGATGATGATGATGATGATGATGATGATGATGATGATGATGATGATGATGATGATGATGATGATGATGATGATGATGATGATGATGATGATGATGATGATGATGATGATGATGATGATGATGATGATGATGATGATGATGATGATGATGATGATGATGATGATGATGATGATGATGATGATGATGATGATGTTGCGGATGATGATGTTGCTGATGATGATGTTGCTGTTGATGATGATGTTGATGATGATGTTGCTGATGATGTTGCTGATGATGTTGCTGATGATGTTGATGATGATGTTGCTGGTGATGTTGCTGATGATGTTGCTGATGATGTTGATGATGATGTTGCTGGTGATGTTGCTGATGATGTTGCTGATGATGTTGCTGATGATGTTGCTGATGATGACGTGAGACGGTGTGGTATGCCCGGAGGCGGTGTTGTATGCCCGGAGGCGGTGTTGTATGCCCGGAGGCGGTGTGGTATGCCCGGAGGCGGTGTAGTATGCCCGGAGGCGGTGTTGTATGCCCGGAGGCGGTGTGGTATGCCCGGAGGCGGTGTAGTATGCCCGGAGGCGGTGTTGTATGCCCGGAGGCGGTGTGGTATGCCCGGAGGCGGTGTAGTTTGCCCGGAGGCGGTGTTGTATGCCCGGAGGCGGTGTGGTATGCCCGGAGGCGGTGTAGTATGCCCGGAGGCGGTGTTGTATGCCCGGAGGCGGTGTGGTATGCCCGGAGGCGGTACAACACCGCCTCCGGGCATGATGATGATGATAATGATGATGATGATGATGATGATGATGATGATGATGATGATGATGATGATGATGATGATGATGATGATGATGATGATGATGATGATGATGATGATGATGATGATGATGATGATGATGATGATGATGATGATGATGATGATGATGATGATGATGATGATGATGATGATGATGATGATGATGATGATGATGATGATGATGATGATGATGATGATGATGATGATGATGATGATGATGATGATGATGATGATGATGATGAAGATGATGATGATGATGATGATGATGATGTTGCTGATGATGATGTTGCTGATGATGATGTTGCTGATGATGATGTTGTTGATGATGTTGCTCATGATGTTGATGATGATGTTGCTGATTATGTTGCTGATGATGTTGATGATGATGTTGATGATGATGTTGATGATGATGTTGATGATGATGTTGATGATGATGTTGATGATGATGTTGATGATGATGTTGATGTTGATGTTGATGATGATGTTGATGATGATGTTGATGATGATGTTCATGATGATGTTGATGTTGATGATGATGTTGATGATGATGTTGATGATGATGTTGATGATGATATTGATGATGATGTTGCTGATGATGTTGCTGATGATGTTGCTGATGATGTTGCTGATGATGTTGCTGATGATGTTGCTGGTGATGTTGCTGATGATGTTGCTGATGATGTTGCTGATGATGACGTGAGACGGTGTGGTATGCCCGGAGGCGGTGTTGTATGCCCGGAGGCGGTGTTGTATGCCCGGAGGCGGTGTGGTATGCCCGGAGGCGGTGTTGTATGCCCGGAGGCGGTGTTGTATGCCCGGAGGCGGTGTGGTATGCCCGGAGGCGGTGTTGTATGCCCGGAGGCGGTGTTGTATGCCCTGAGGCGGTCTGGTATGCCCGGAGGCGGTGTAGTATGCCCGGAGGCGGTGTTGTATGCCTGGAGGCGGTGTGGTATGCCCGGAGGCGGTGCAGTATGCCCGGAGGCGGTGTTGTATGCCCGGAGGCGGTGTGGTATGCCCGGAGGCGGTGTAGTATGCCCGGAGGCGGTGTTGTATGCCCGGAGGCGGTGTGGTATGCCCGGAGGCGGTGTAGTATGCCCGGAGGCGGTGTTGTATGCCCGGAGGCGGTGTGGTATGCCCGGAGGCGGTGTAGTATGCCCGGAGGCGGTGTTGTATGCCCGGAGGCGGTGTGGTATGCCCGGAGGCGGTACAACACCGCCTCCGGGCATGATGATGATAATGATGATGATGATGATGATGATGATGATGATGATGATGATGATGATGATGATGATGATGATGATGATGATGATGATGATGATGATGATGATGATGATGATGATGATGATGATGATGATGATGATGATGATGATGATGATGATGATGATGATGATGATGATGATGATGATGATGATGATGATGATGATGTTGCTGATGATGATGTTGCTGATGATGATGTTGCTGATGATGATGTTGTTGATGATGTTGCTGATGATGTTGCTGATGATGTTGCTGATGATGTTGCTGATGATGTTGATGATGATGTTGATGACGATGTTGATGATGATGTTGATGATGATGTTGATGATGATGTTGCTGATGATGTTGCTGATG
>JAXIVJ010000468.1:167500-170000 GCA_036785665.1 Chirona hameri
TATGCCCGGAGGCGGTGTTGTATGCCGGAGGCGGTGTGGTATGGCCGGAGGCGGTGTTGTATGCCCGGAGGCGGTGTTGTATGCCCTGAGGCGGTCTGGTATGCCCGGAGGCGGTGTAGTATGCCCGGAGGCGGTGTTGTATGCCCGGAGGCGGTGTGGTATGCCCGGAGGCGGTGCAGTATGCCCGGAGGCGGTGTTGTATGCCCGGAGGCGGTGTGGTATGCCCGGAGGCGGTGTAGTATGCCCGGAGGCGGTGTTGTATGCCCGGAGGCGGTGTGGTATGCCCGGAGGCGGTGTAGTATGCCCGGAGGCGGTGTTGTATGCCCGGAGGCGGTGTGGTATGCCCGGAGGCGGTACAACACCGCCTCCGGGCATGATGATGATAATGATGATGATGATGATGATGATGATGATGATGATGATGATGATGATGATGATGATGATGATGATGATGATGATGATGATGATGATGATGATGATGATGATGATGATGATGATGATGATGATGATGATGATGATGATGATGATGATGATGATGATGATGATGATGATGATGATGATGATGATGATGATGATGATGATGATGATGTTGCTGATGATGATGTTGCTGATGATGATGTTGCTGATGATGATGTTGTTGATGATGTTGCTGATGATGTTGCTGATGATGTTGCTGATGATGTTGCTGATGATGTTGATGATGATGTTGATGATGATGTTGATGATGATGTTGATGATGATGTTGATGATGATGTTGATGATGATGTTGATGATGATGTTGATGATGATGTTGATGTTGATGATGATGTTAATGATGATGTTGATGATGATGTTGATGATGATGTTGCTGATGATGTTGCTGATGATGTTGCTGATGATGTTGCTGGTGATGTTGCTGATGATGTTGCCTGATGATGTTGCTGATGATGTTGCTGATGATGACGTGAGACGGTGTGGTATGCCCGTTTGCGGTGTTGTATGCCCGGAGGCGGTGTTGTATGCCCGGAGGCGGTGTGGTATGCCCGGAGGCGGTGTTTTATGCCCGGAGGCGGTGTTGTATGCCCGGAGGCGGTGTGGTATGCCCGGAGGCGGTGTAGTATGCCCGGAGGCGGTGTTGTATGCCCGGAGGCGGTGTGGTATGCCCGGAGGCGGTGTAGTATGCCCGGAGGCGGTGTTGTATGCCCGGAGGCGGTGTGGTATGCCCGGAGGCGGTACAACACCGCCTCCGGGCATGATGATGATAATGATGATGATGATGATGATGATGATGATGATGATGATGATGATGATGATGATGATGATGATGATGATGATGATGATGATGATGATGATGATGATGATGATGATGATGATGATGATGATGATGATGATGATGATGATGATGATGATGATGATGATGATGATGATGATGATGATGATGATGATGATGATGATGATGTTGCTGATGATGATGTTGCTGATGATGATGTTGCTGTTGATGATGATGTTGATGATGATGTTGCTGATGATGTTGCTGATGATGTTGCTGATGATGTTGATGATGATGTTGCTGGTGATGTTGCTGATGATGTTGCTGATGATGTTGATGATGATGTTGCTGGTGATGTTGCTGATGATGTTGCTGATGATGTTGCTGATGATGTTGCTGATGATGACGTGAGACGGTGTGGTATGCCCGGAGGCGGTGTTGTATGCCCGGAGGCGGTGTTGTATGCCCGGAGGCGGTGTGGTATGCCCGGAGGCGGTGTAGTATGCCCGGAGGCGGTGTTGTATGCCCGGAGGCGGTGTGGTATGCCCGGAGGCGGTGTAGTATGCCCGGAGGCGGTGTTGTATGCCCGGAGGCGGTGTGGTATGCCCGGAGGCGGTGTAGTTTGCCCGGAGGCGGTGTTGTATGCCCGGAGGCGGTGTGGTATGCCCGGAGGCGGTGTAGTATGCCCGGAGGCGGTGTTGTATGCCCGGAGGCGGTGTGGTATGCCCGGAGGCGGTACAACACCGCCTCCGGGCATGATGATGATGATAATGATGATGATGATGATGATGATGATGATGATGATGATGATGATGATGATGATGATGATGATGATGATGATGATGATGATGATGATGATGATGATGATGATGATGATGATGATGATGATGATGATGATGATGATGATGATGATGATGATGATGATGATGATGATGATGATGATGATGATGATGATGATGATGATGATGATGATGATGATGATGATGATGATGATGATGATGATGATGATGATGATGATGATGATGATGATGATGATGATGATGATGATGATGATGATGATGATGATGTTGCTGATGATGATGTTGCTGATGATGATGTTGCTGATGATGATGTTGTTGATGATGTTGCTCATGATGTTGATGATGATGTTGCTGATTATGTTGCTGATGATGTTGATGATGATGTTGATGATGATGTTGATGATGATGTTGATGATGATGTTGATGATGATGTTGATGATGATGTTGATGA
>JAXIVJ010000468.1:182500-185000 GCA_036785665.1 Chirona hameri
GTGTGGTATGCCCGGAGGCGGTGTTGTATGCCCGGAGGCGGTGTTGTATGCCCGGAGGCGGTGTGGTATGCCCGGAGGCGGTGTAGTATGCCCGGAGGCGGTGTTGTATGCCCGGAGGCGGTGTGGTATGCCCGGAGGCGGTGTAGTATGCCCGGAGGCGGTGTTGTATGCCCGGAGGCGGTGTGGTATGCCCGGAGGCGGTGTAGTTTGCCCGGAGGCGGTGTTGTATGCCCGGAGGCGGTGTGGTATGCCCGGAGGCGGTGTAGTATGCCCGGAGGCGGTGTTGTATGCCCGGAGGCGGTGTGGTATGCCCGGAGGCGGTACAACACCGCCTCCGGGCATGATGATGATGATAATGATGATGATGATGATGATGATGATGATGATGATGATGATGATGATGATGATGATGATGATGATGATGATGATGATGATGATGATGATGATGATGATGATGATGATGATGATGATGATGATGATGATGATGATGATGATGATGATGATGATGATGATGATGATGATGATGATGATGATGATGATGATGATGATGATGATGATGATGATGATGATGATGATGATGATGATGATGATGATGATGATGATGATGATGATGAAGATGATGATGATGATGATGATGATGATGTTGCTGATGATGATGTTGCTGATGATGATGTTGCTGATGATGATGTTGTTGATGATGTTGCTCATGATGTTGATGATGATGTTGCTGATTATGTTGCTGATGATGTTGATGATGATGTTGATGATGATGTTGATGATGATGTTGATGATGATGTTGATGATGATGTTGATGATGATGTTGATGATGATGTTGATGTTGATGTTGATGATGATGTTGATGATGATGTTGATGATGATGTTCATGATGATGTTGATGTTGATGATGATGTTGATGATGATGTTGATGATGATGTTGATGATGATATTGATGATGATGTTGCTGATGATGTTGCTGATGATGTTGCTGATGATGTTGCTGATGATGTTGCTGATGATGTTGCTGGTGATGTTGCTGATGATGTTGCTGATGATGTTGCTGATGATGACGTGAGACGGTGTGGTATGCCCGGAGGCGGTGTTGTATGCCCGGAGGCGGTGTTGTATGCCCGGAGGCGGTGTGGTATGCCCGGAGGCGGTGTTGTATGCCCGGAGGCGGTGTTGTATGCCCGGAGGCGGTGTGGTATGCCCGGAGGCGGTGTTGTATGCCCGGAGGCGGTGTTGTATGCCCTGAGGCGGTCTGGTATGCCCGGAGGCGGTGTAGTATGCCCGGAGGCGGTGTTGTATGCCTGGAGGCGGTGTGGTATGCCCGGAGGCGGTGCAGTATGCCCGGAGGCGGTGTTGTATGCCCGGAGGCGGTGTGGTATGCCCGGAGGCGGTGTAGTATGCCCGGAGGCGGTGTTGTATGCCCGGAGGCGGTGTGGTATGCCCGGAGGCGGTGTAGTATGCCCGGAGGCGGTGTTGTATGCCCGGAGGCGGTGTGGTATGCCCGGAGGCGGTGTAGTATGCCCGGAGGCGGTGTTGTATGCCCGGAGGCGGTGTGGTATGCCCGGAGGCGGTACAACACCGCCTCCGGGCATGATGATGATAATGATGATGATGATGATGATGATGATGATGATGATGATGATGATGATGATGATGATGATGATGATGATGATGATGATGATGATGATGATGATGATGATGATGATGATGATGATGATGATGATGATGATGATGATGATGATGATGATGATGATGATGATGATGATGATGATGATGATGATGATGATGATGTTGCTGATGATGATGTTGCTGATGATGATGTTGCTGATGATGATGTTGTTGATGATGTTGCTGATGATGTTGCTGATGATGTTGCTGATGATGTTGCTGATGATGTTGATGATGATGTTGATGACGATGTTGATGATGATGTTGATGATGATGTTGATGATGATGTTGCTGATGATGTTGCTGATGATGTTGCTGATGATGTTGCTGATGATGTTGCTGGTGATGTTGCTGATGATGTTGCTGATGATGTTGCTGATGATGACGTGAGACGGTGTGGTATGCCCGGAGGCGGTGTTGTATGCCCGGAGGCGGTGTTGTATGCCCGGAGGCGGTGTGGTATGCCCGGAGGCGGTGTTGTATGCCCGGAGGCGGTGTTGTATGCCCGGAGGCGGTGTGGTATGCCCGGAGGCGGTGTTGTATGCCCGGAGGCGGTGTTGTATGCCCTGAGGCGGTCTGGTATGCCCGGAGGCGGTGTAGTATGCCCGGAGGTGGTGTTGTATGCCCGGAGGCGGTGTGGTATGCCCGGAGGCGGTGCAGTATGCCCGGAGGCGGTGTTGTATGCCCGGAGGCGGTGTGGTATGCCCGGAGGCGGTGTAGTATGCCCGGAGGCGGTGTTGTATGCCCGGAGGCGGTGTGGTATGCCCGGAGGCGGTGTAGTATGCCCGGAGGCGGTGTTGTATGCCCGGAGGCGGTGTGGTATGCC
>JAXIVJ010000468.1:190000-192500 GCA_036785665.1 Chirona hameri
TATGCCCGGAGGCGGTGTTGTATGCCCGGAGGCGGTGTGGTATGCCCGGAGGCGGTGCAGTATGCCCGGAGGCGGTGTTGTATGCCCGGAGGCGGTGTGGTATGCCCGGAGGCGGTGTAGTATGCCCGGAGGCGGTGTTGTATGCCCGGAGGCGGTGTGGTATGCCCGGAGGCGGTGTAGTATGCCCGGAGGCGGTGTTGTATGCCCGGAGGCGGTGTGGTATGCCCGGAGGCGGTACAACACCTTCTCCGGGCATGATGATGATAATGATGATGATGATGATGATGATGATGATGATGATGATGATGATGATGATGATGATGATGATGATGATGATGATGATGATGATGATGATGATGATGATGATGATGATGATGATGATGATGATGATGATGATGATGATGATGATGATGATGATGATGATGATGATGATGATGATGATGATGATGATGATGTTGCTGATGATGATGTTGCTGATGATGATGTTGCTGATGATGATGTTGTTGATGATGTTGCTGATGATGTTGCTGATGATGTTGCTGATGATGTTGCTGATGATGTTGATGATGATGTTGATGATGATGTTGATGATGATGTTGATGATGATGTTGATGATGATGTTGATGATGATGATGATGTTGATGTTGATGATGATGTTAATGATGATGTTGATGATGATGTTGATGATGATGTTGCTGATGATGTTGCTGATGATGTTGCTGATGATGTTGCTGGTGATGTTGCTGATGATGTTGCTGATGATGTTGCTGATGATGTTGCTGATGATGACGTGAGACGGTGTGGTATGCCCGTTTGCGGTGTTGTATGCCCGGAGGCGGTGTTGTATGCCCGGAGGCGGTGTGGTATGCCCGGAGGCGGTGTTTTATGCCCGGAGGCGGTGTTGTATGCCCGGAGGCGGTGTGGTATGCCCGGAGGCGGTGTAGTATGCCCGGAGGCGGTGTTGTATGCCCGGAGGCGGTGTGGTATGCCCGGAGGCGGTGTAGTATGCCCGGAGGCGGTGTTGTATGCCCGGAGGCGGTGTGGTATGCCCGGAGGCGGTACAACACCGCCTCCGGGCATGATGATGATAATGATGATGATGATGATGATGATGATGATGATGATGATGATGATGATGATGATGATGATGATGATGATGATGATGATGATGATGATGATGATGATGATGATGATGATGATGATGATGATGATGATGATGATGATGATGATGATGATGATGATGATGATGATGATGATGATGATGATGATGATGATGATGATGATGATGATGATGATGATGATGATGATGATGATGTTGCGGATGATGATGTTGCTGATGATGATGTTGCTGTTGATGATGATGTTGATGATGATGTTGCTGATGATGTTGCTGATGATGTTGCTGATGATGTTGATGATGATGTTGCTGGTGATGTTGCTGATGATGTTGCTGATGATGTTGATGATGATGTTGCTGGTGATGTTGCTGATGATGTTGCTGATGATGTTGCTGATGATGTTGCTGATGATGACGTGAGACGGTGTGGTATGCCCGGAGGCGGTGTTGTATGCCCGGAGGCGGTGTTGTATGCCCGGAGGCGGTGTGGTATGCCCGGAGGCGGTGTAGTATGCCCGGAGGCGGTGTTGTATGCCCGGAGGCGGTGTGGTATGCCCGGAGGCGGTGTAGTATGCCCGGAGGCGGTGTTGTATGCCCGGAGGCGGTGTGGTATGCCCGGAGGCGGTGTAGTTTGCCCGGAGGCGGTGTTGTATGCCCGGAGGCGGTGTGGTATGCCCGGAGGCGGTGTAGTATGCCCGGAGGCGGTGTTGTATGCCCGGAGGCGGTGTGGTATGCCCGGAGGCGGTACAACACCGCCTCCGGGCATGATGATGATGATAATGATGATGATGATGATGATGATGATGATGATGATGATGATGATGATGATGATGATGATGATGATGATGATGATGATGATGATGATGATGATGATGATGATGATGATGATGATGATGATGATGATGATGATGATGATGATGATGATGATGATGATGATGATGATGATGATGATGATGATGATGATGATGATGATGATGATGATGATGATGATGATGATGATGATGATGATGATGATGATGATGATGATGATGATGAAGATGATGATGATGATGATGATGATGATGTTGCTGATGATGATGTTGCTGATGATGATGTTGCTGATGATGATGTTGTTGATGATGTTGCTCATGATGTTGATGATGATGTTGCTGATTATGTTGCTGATGATGTTGATGATGATGTTGATGATGATGTTGATGATGATGTTGATGATGATGTTGATGATGATGTTGATGATGATGTTGATGATGATGTTGATGTTGATGTTGATGATGATGTTGATGATGATGTTGATGATGATGTTCATGATGATGTTGATGTTGATGATGATGTTGATGATGATGTTGATGATGATGTTGATGATGATATTGATGATGATGTTGC
>JAXIVJ010000468.1:202500-205000 GCA_036785665.1 Chirona hameri
TTGCTGATGATGTTGCTGATGATGTTGCTGATGATGTTGATGATGATGTTGCTGGTGATGTTGCTGATGATGTTGCTGATGATGTTGATGATGATGTTGCTGGTGATGTTGCTGATGATGTTGCTGATGATGTTGCTGATGATGTTGCTGATGATGACGTGAGACGGTGTGGTATGCCCGGAGGCGGTGTTGTATGCCCGGAGGCGGTGTTGTATGCCCGGAGGCGGTGTGGTATGCCCGGAGGCGGTGTAGTATGCCCGGAGGCGGTGTTGTATGCCCGGAGGCGGTGTGGTATGCCCGGAGGCGGTGTAGTATGCCCGGAGGCGGTGTTGTATGCCCGGAGGCGGTGTGGTATGCCCGGAGGCGGTGTAGTTTGCCCGGAGGCGGTGTTGTATGCCCGGAGGCGGTGTGGTATGCCCGGAGGCGGTGTAGTATGCCCGGAGGCGGTGTTGTATGCCCGGAGGCGGTGTGGTATGCCCGGAGGCGGTACAACACCGCCTCCGGGCATGATGATGATGATAATGATGATGATGATGATGATGATGATGATGATGATGATGATGATGATGATGATGATGATGATGATGATGATGATGATGATGATGATGATGATGATGATGATGATGATGATGATGATGATGATGATGATGATGATGATGATGATGATGATGATGATGATGATGATGATGATGATGATGATGATGATGATGATGATGATGATGATGATGATGATGATGATGATGATGATGATGATGATGATGATGATGATGATGATGATGAAGATGATGATGATGATGATGATGATGATGTTGCTGATGATGATGTTGCTGATGATGATGTTGCTGATGATGATGTTGTTGATGATGTTGCTCATGATGTTGATGATGATGTTGCTGATTATGTTGCTGATGATGTTGATGATGATGTTGCTGATGATGTTGCTGATGATGTTGCTGATGATGTTGCTGATGATGTTGCTGATGATGACGTGAGACGGTGTGGTATGCCCGGAGGCGGTGTTGTATGCCCGGAGGCGGTGTTGTATGCCCGGAGGCGGTGTGGTATGCCCGGAGGCGGTGTTGTATGCCCGGAGGCGGTGTTGTATGCCCTGAGGCGGTCTGGTATGCCCGGAGGCGGTGTAGTATGCCCGGAGGCGGTGTTGTATGCCCGGAGGCGGTGTGGTATGCCCGGAGGCGGTGCAGTATGCCCGGAGGCGGTGTTGTATGCCCGGAGGCGGTGTGGTATGCCCGGAGGCGGTGTAGTATGCCCGGAGGCGGTGTTGTATGCCCGGAGGCGGTGTGGTATGCCCGGAGGCGGTGTAGTATGCCCGGAGGCGGTGTTGTATGCCCGGAGGCGGTGTGGTATGCCCGGAGGCGGTGTAGTATGCCCGGAGGCGGTGTTGTATGCCCGGAGGCGGTGTGGTATGCCCGGAGGCGGTACAACACCGCCTCCGGGCATGATGATGATAATGATGATGATGATGATGATGATGATGATGATGATGATGATGATGATGATGATGATGATGATGATGATGATGATGATGATGATGATGATGATGATGATGATGATGATGATGATGATGATGATGATGATGATGATGATGATGATGATGATGATGATGATGATGATGATGATGATGATGTTGCTGATGATGATGTTGCTGATGATGATGTTGCTGATGATGATGTTGTTGATGATGTTGCTGATGATGTTGCTGATGATGTTGCTGATGATGTTGCTGATGATGTTGATGATGATGTTGATGATGATGTTGATGATGATGTTGATGATGATGTTGATGATGATGTTGCTGATGATGTTGCTGATGATGTTGCTGATGATGTTGCTGATGATGTTGCTGGTGATGTTGCTGATGATGTTGCTGATGATGTTGCTGATGATGACGTGAGACGGTGTGGTATGCCCGGAGGCGGTGTTGTATGCCCGGAGGCGGTGTTGTATGCCCGGAGGCGGTGTGGTATGCCCGGAGGCGGTGTTGTATGCCCGGAGGCGGTGTTGTATGCCCGGAGGCGGTGTGGTATGCCCGGAGGCGGTGTTGTATGCCCGGAGGCGGTGTTGTATGCCCTGAGGCGGTCTGGTATGCCCGGAGGCGGTGTAGTATGCCCGGAGGTGGTGTTGTATGCCCGGAGGCTGTGGTATGCCCGGAGGCGGTGCAGTATGCCCGGAGGCGGTGTTGTATGCCCGGAGGCGGTGTGGTATGCCCGGAGGCGGTGTAGTATGCCCGGAGGCGGTGTTGTATGCCCGGAGGCGGTGTGGTATGCCCGGAGGCGGTGTAGTATGCCCGGAGGCGGTGTTGTATGCCCGGAGGCGGTGTGGTATGCCCGGAGGCGGTACAACACCGCCTCCGGGCATGATGATGATAATGATGATGATGATGATGATGATGATGATGATGATGATGATGATGATGATGATGATGATGATGATGATGATGATGATGATGATGATGATGATGATGATGATGATGATGATGATG
>JAXIVJ010000468.1:207500-210000 GCA_036785665.1 Chirona hameri
TTGTTGATGATGTTGCTGATGATGTTGCTGATGATGTTGCTGATGATGTTGCTGATGATGTTGATGATGATGTTGATGATGATGTTGATGATGATGTTGATGACGATGTTGATGATGATGTTGCTGATGATGTTGCTGATGATGTTGCTGATGATGTTGCTGATGATGTTGCTGATGATGTTGCTGGTGATGTTGCTGATGATGTTGCTGATGATGTTGCTGATGATGACGTGAGACGGTGTGGTATGCCCGGAGGCGGTGTTGTATGCCCGGAGGCGGTGTTGTATGCCCGGAGGCGGTGTGGTATGCCCGGAGGCGGTGTTGTATGCCCGGAGGCGGTGTTGTATGCCCGGAGGCGGTGTAATATGCCCGGAGGCGGTGTTGTATGCCCGGAGGCGGTGTTGTATGCCCTGAGGCGGTCTGGTATGCCCGGAGGCGGTGTAGTATGCCCGGAGGCGGTGTTGTATGCCCGGAGGCGGTGTGGTATGCCCGGAGGCGGTGCAGTATGCCCGGAGGCGGTGTTGTATGCCCGGAGGCGGTGTGGTATGCCCGGAGGCGGTGTAGTATGCCCGGAGGCGGTGTTGTATGCCCGGAGGCGGTGTGGTATGCCCGGAGGCGGTGTAGTATGCCCGGAGGCGGTGTTGTATGCCCGGAGGCGGTGTGGTATGCCCGGAGGCGGTACAACACCGCCTCCGGGCATGATGATGATAATGATGATGATGATGATGATGATGATGATGATGATGATGATGATGATGATGATGATGATGATGATGATGATGATGATGATGATGATGATGATGATGATGATGATGATGATGATGATGATGATGATGATGATGATGATGATGATGATGATGATGATGATGATGATGATGATGATGATGATGATGATGATGATGATGATGATGATGATGATGATGATGATGATGATGATGATGATGATGATGATGATGATGATGATGATGTTGCTGATGATGATGTTGCTGATGATGATGTTGCTGATGATGATGTTGTTGATGATGTTGCTGATGATGTTGCTGATGATGTTGCTGATGATGTTGCTGATGATGTTGATGATGATGTTGATGATGATGTTGATGATGATGTTGATGATGATGTTGATGATGATGTTGATGATGATGTTGATGATGATGTTGATGATGATGTTGATGTTGATGATGATGTTAATGATGATGTTGATGATGATGTTGATGATGATGTTGCTGATGATGTTGCTGATGATGTTGCTGATGATGTTGCTGGTGATGTTGCTGATGATGTTGCTGATGATGTTGCTGATGATGTTGCTGATGATGACGTGAGACGGTGTGGTATGCCCGTTTGCGGTGTTGTATGCCCGGAGGCGGTGTTGTATGCCCGGAGGCGGTGTGGTATGCCCGGAGGCGGTGTTGTATGCCCGGAGGCGGTGTTGTATGCCCGGAGGCGGTGTGGTATGCCCGGAGGCGGTGTAGTATGCCCGGAGGCGGTGTTGTATGCCCGGAGGCGGTGTGGTATGCCCGGAGGCGGTGTAGTATGCCCGGAGGCGGTGTTGTATGCCCGGAGGCGGTGTGGTATGCCCGGAGGCGGTACAACACCGCCTCCGGGCATGATGATGATAATGATGATGATGATGATGATGATGATGATGATGATGATGATGATGATGATGATGATGATGATGATGATGATGATGATGATGATGATGATGATGATGATGATGATGATGATGATGATGATGATGATGATGATGATGATGATGATGATGATGATGATGATGATGATGATGATGATGATGATGATGATGATGATGATGATGATGATGATGATGATGATGATGATGATGATGATGATGATGATGATGATGATGATGATGATGATGATGATGATGATGATGATGATGATGATGATGATGATGATGATGATGATGATGATGATGATGATGATGATGATGATGATGATGATGATGATGATGATGATGATGATGATGATGTTGCTGATGATGATGTTGCTGATGATGATGTTGCTGTTGATGATGATGTTGATGATGATGTTGCTGATGATGTTGCTGATGATGTTGCTGATGATGTTGATGATGATGTTGCTGGTGATGTTGCGGATGATGTTGCTGATGATGTTGATGATGATGTTGCTGGTGATGTTGCTGATGATGTTGCTGATGATGTTGCTGATGATGTTGCTGATGATGACGTGAGACGGTGTGGTATGCCCGGAGGCGGTGTTGTATGCCCGGAGGCGGTGTTTTATGCCCGGAGGCGGTGTGGTATGCCCGGAGGCGGTGTAGTATGCCCGGAGGCGGTGTTGTATGCCCGGAGGCGGTGTGGTATGCCCGGAGGCGGTGTAGTATGCCCGGAGGCGGTGTTGTATGCCCGGAGGCGGTGTGGTATGCCCGGAGGCGGTGTAGTTTGCCCGGAGGCGGTGTTGTATGCCCGGAGGCGGTGTGGTATGCCCGGAGGCGGTGTAGTATGCCCGGAGGTGT
>JAXIVJ010000468.1:217500-220000 GCA_036785665.1 Chirona hameri
GTTGTATGCCCGGAGGCGGTGTGGTATGCCCGGAGGCGGTGCAGTATGCCCGGAGGCGGTGTTGTATGCCCGGAGGCGGTGTGGTATGCCCGGAGGCGGTGTAGTATGCCCGGAGGCGGTGTTGTATGCCCGGAGGCGGTGTGGTATGCCCGGAGGCGGTGTAGTATGCCCGGAGGCGGTGTTGTATGCCCGGAGGCGGTGTGGTATGCCCGGAGGCGGTACAACACCGCCTCCGGGCATGATGATGATAATGATGATGATGATGATGATGATGATGATGATGATGATGATGATGATGATGATGATGATGATGATGATGATGATGATGATGATGATGATGATGATGATGATGATGATGATGATGATGATGATGATGATGATGATGATGATGATGATGATGATGATGATGATGATGATGATGATGATGATGATGATGATGATGATGATGTTGCTGATGATGATGTTGCTGATGATGATGTTGCTGATGATGATGTTGTTGATGATGTTGCTGATGATGTTGCTGATGATGTTGCTGATGATGTTGCTGATGATGTTGATGATGATGTTGATGATGATGTTGATGATGATGTTGATGATGATGTTGATGATGATGTTGATGATGATGTTGATGATGATGTTGATGATGATGTTGATGTTGATGATGATGTTAATGATGATGTTGATGATGATGTTGATGATGATGTTGCTGATGATGTTGCTGATGATGTTGCTGATGATGTTGCTGGTGATGTTGCTGATGATGTTGCTGATGATGTTGCTGATGATGTTGCTGATGATGACGTGAGACGGTGTGGTATGCCCGTTTGCGGTGTTGTATGCCCGGAGGCGGTGTTGTATGCCCGGAGGCGGTGTGGTATGCCCGGAGGCGGTGTTTTATGCCCGGAGGCGGTGTTGTATGCCCGGAGGCGGTGTGGTATGCCCGGAGGCGGTGTAGTATGCCCGGAGGCGGTGTTGTATGCCCGGAGGCGGTGTGGTATGCCCGGAGGCGGTGTAGTATGCCCGGAGGCGGTGTTGTATGCCCGGAGGCGGTGTGGTATGCCCGGAGGCGGTACAACACCGCCTCCGGGCATGATGATGATAATGATGATGATGATGATGATGATGATGATGATGATGATGATGATGATGATGATGATGATGATGATGATGATGATGATGATGATGATGATGATGATGATGATGATGATGATGATGATGATGATGATGATGATGATGATGATGATGATGATGATGATGATGATGATGATGATGATGATGATGATGATGATGTTGCTGATGATGATGTTGCTGATGATGATGTTGCTGTTGATGATGATGTTGATGATGATGTTGCTGATGATGTTGCTGATGATGTTGCTGATGATGTTGATGATGATGTTGCTGGTGATGTTGCTGATGATGTTGCTGATGATGTTGATGATGATGTTGCTGGTGATGTTGCTGATGATGTTGCTGATGATGTTGCTGATGATGTTGCTGATGATGACGTGAGACGGTGTGGTATGCCCGGAGGCGGTGTTGTATGCCCGGAGGCGGTGTTGTATGCCCGGAGGCGGTGTGGTATGCCCGGAGGCGGTGTAGTATGCCCGGAGGCGGTGTTGTATGCCCGGAGGCGGTGTGGTATGCCCGGAGGCGGTGTAGTATGCCCGGAGGCGGTGTTGTATGCCCGGAGGCGGTGTGGTATGCCCGGAGGCGGTGTAGTTTGCCCGGAGGCGGTGTTGTATGCCCGGAGGCGGTGTGGTATGCCCGGAGGCGGTGTAGTATGCCCGGAGGCGGTGTTGTATGCCCGGAGGCGGTGTGGTATGCCCGGAGGCGGTACAACACCGCCTCCGGGCATGATGATGATGATAATGATGATGATGATGATGATGATGATGATGATGATGATGATGATGATGATGATGATGATGATGATGATGATGATGATGATGATGATGATGATGATGATGATGATGATGATGATGATGATGATGATGATGATGATGATGATGATGATGATGATGATGATGATGATGATGATGATGATGATGATGATGATGATGATGATGATGATGATGATGATGATGATGATGATGATGATGATGATGATGATGATGATGATGATGATGATGAAGATGATGATGATGATGATGATGATGATGTTGCTGATGATGATGTTGCTGATGATGATGTTGCTGATGATGATGTTGTTGATGATGTTGCTCATGATGTTGATGATGATGTTGCTGATTATGTTGCTGATGATGTTGATGATGATGTTGATGATGATGTTGATGATGATGTTGATGATGATGTTGATGATGATGTTGATGATGATGTTGATGATGATGTTGATGTTGATGTTGATGATGATGTTGATGATGATGTTGATGATGATGTTCATGATGATGTTGATGTTGATGATGATGTTGATGATGATGTTGATGATGATGTTGATGATGATATTGATGATGATGTTGCTGATGATGTTGCTGATGAT
>JAXIVJ010000468.1:230000-232104 GCA_036785665.1 Chirona hameri
TGTTGTATGCCCTGAGGCGGTCTGGTATGCCCGGAGGCGGTGTAGTATGCCCGGAGGCGGTGTTGTATGCCCGGAGGCGGTGTGGTATGCCCGGAGGCGGTGCAGTATGCCCGGAGGCGGTGTTGTATGCCCGGAGGCGGTGTGGTATGCCCGGAGGCGGTGTAGTATGCCCGGAGGCGGTGTTGTATGCCCGGAGGCGGTGTGGTATGCCCGGAGGCGGTGTAGTATGCCCGGAGGCGGTGTTGTATGCCCGGAGGCGGTGTGGTATGCCCGGAGGCGGTACAACACCGCCTCCGGGCATGATGATGATAATGATGATGATGATGATGATGATGATGATGATGATGATGATGATGATGATGATGATGATGATGATGATGATGATGATGATGATGATGATGATGATGATGATGATGATGATGATGATGATGATGATGATGATGATGATGATGATGATGATGATGATGATGATGATGATGATGATGATGATGATGATGATGATGATGATGATGATGATGATGATGATGATGATGATGATGATGATGATGTTGCTGATGATGATGTTGCTGATGATGATGTTGCTGATGATGATGTTGTTGATGATGTTGCTGATGATGTTGCTGATGATGTTGCTGATGATGTTGCTGATGATGTTGATGATGATGTTGATGATGATGTTGATGATGATGTTGATGATGATGTTGATGATGATGTTGATGATGATGTTGATGATGATGTTGATGATGATGTTGATGTTGATGATGATGTTAATGATGATGTTGATGATGATGTTGATGATGATGTTGCTGATGATGTTGCTGATGATGTTGCTGATGATGTTGCTGGTGATGTTGCTGATGATGTTGCTGATGATGTTGCTGATGATGTTGCTGATGATGACGTGAGACGGTGTGGTATGCCCGTTTGCGGTGTTGTATGCCCGGAGGCGGTGTTGTATGCCCGGAGGCGGTGTGGTATGCCCGGAGGCGGTGTTGTATGCCCGGAGGCGGTGTTGTATGCCCGGAGGCGGTGTGGTATGCCCGGAGGCGGTGTAGTATGCCCGGAGGCGGTGTTGTATGCCCGGAGGCGGTGTGGTATGCCCGGAGGCGGTGTAGTATGCCCGGAGGCGGTGTTGTATGCCCGGAGGCGGTGTGGTATGCCCGGAGGCGGTACAACACCGCCTCCGGGCATGATGATGATAATGATGATGATGATGATGATGATGATGATGATGATGATGATGATGATGATGATGATGATGATGATGATGATGATGATGATGATGATGATGATGATGATGATGATGATGATGATGATGATGATGATGATGATGATGATGATGATGATGATGATGATGATGATGATGATGATGATGATGATGATATTGATGATGATGTTGCTGATGATGTTGCTGATGATGTTGCTGATGATGTTGCTGATGATGTTGCTGATGATGTTGCTGGTGATGTTGCTGATGATGTTGCTGATGATGTTGCTGATGATGACGTGAGACGGTGTGGTATGCCCGGAGGCGGTGTTGTATGCCCGGAGGCGGTGTTGTATGCCCGGAGGCGGTGTGGTATGCCCGGAGGCGGTGTTGTATGCCCGGAGGCGGTGTTGTATGCCCGGAGGCGGTGTGGTATGCCCGGAGGCGGTGTTGTATGCCCGGAGGCGGTGTTGTATGCCCTGAGGCGGTCTGGTATGCCCGGAGGCGGTGTAGTATGCCCGGAGGCGGTGTTGTATGCCCGGAGGCGGTGTGGTATGCCCGGAGGCGGTGCAGTATGCCCGGAGGCGGTGTTGTATGCCCGGAGGCGGTGTGGTATGCCCGGAGGCGGTGTAGTATGCCCGGAGGCGGTGTTGTATGCCCGGAGGCGGTGTGGTATGCCCGGAGGCGGTGTAGTATGCCCGGAGGCGGTGTTGTATGCCCGGAGGCGGTGTGGTATGCCCGGAGGCGGTGTAGTATGCCCGGAGGCGGTGTTGTATGCCCGGAGGCGGTGTGGTATGCCCGGAGGCGGTACAACACCGCCTCCGGGCATGATGATGATAATGATGATGATGATGATGATGATGATGATGATGATGATGATGATGATGATGATGATGA
>JAXIVJ010000469.1:7500-22500 GCA_036785665.1 Chirona hameri
ATATATATCAGTTTCTCGCGCATTTATGTGTTATGTTGCTACTTTCCTATATTATTGGGCAAAATAGTTCACTTTAGCACTTTTTCCCGCACTTTTAAACGCACAATATAGCAATTTTAGAGGTCCGCACCATACGCAATGCGATGCATTGATGAGAAAGCAACCCAGGGCATTAATACTCAAAATTTTCGCGCCGCTATTCCAAGTTGGTATAGCTGATTCCAAATTGGTGTCGCTGGTTCCAAAGTGGATGTGGCAGTTTGCTAACTCCAACTCCTAAACGTTGGTATGGCCCATGCCGTACCTGCCATACTGTATTTTCCAGCCTTGTAACGTGCCTTCTCATGCGTTTTTTTTTGGGGGGGGGTGCCTTTCAACGCTTGGGAAGGGGCCCTTTCAACGTTCGGGAAGGGGCCCTTTCGAGGCGCCCCACCCCCCCCCCCCCCGACGAAATATTGGCTACGTGTCTGCATCATACCATGGCATCATACTTACCATATGCAGAGCAATGTAAAAAGCATTAGCGCGTGGAGTGTGATGACGTTGAGTGTGGTATTTTCCGCATTATGCACTAGCATATCGCACTGCCGTAGATTATACTGACGCTATTGTTGCTAACACGGTGAAATTACATTAGGTATAGGTGTGTACGTTAAAACATTGTTGTATACCATATTTTTGTAGCATACCATATTTTATTATACTATACCATATTCTGGCTGCGAGATGTTTTGACAACCAAATACAACTACCAAACCAAATCAAAATACTATCAAACCAAACCAAAAGCAAATTAAACTACCACATCTACCAAATCAAACTACTCTAAAAAAATAAATCCATGGCATAAATCAAGAATGGGTTTTCTTGATTATACATATGAAAGGCTCAGCAGATGGCGACATACGGTAAAAACTTATCAAACTCGGCTGTGTATCTCGGCGTTTTTCAAAACTACTGCACTTGCTGCGCTCGTGCAGTAATTAAAAAAAAACGCCTCGACCACAAATACCAGCATCGATCGGTAATGCTTAATACCAAATTATTTAACCTTGGTTTCCTCTTGTATTGCGACACCGTTCAGATGGACTGTCAAGTCTAACCCTACATTTGAGTTGATATACATTATACAATTGGTAAACTGTGTTGTTGGCAGGGGCGTAGGGATAATTTCGCCCAGGGGGGAGGCTACATGGGATCAGAGGAGCCCTCGTAGCCAAGGAGGGCACACATCATTAAAACAGTACAGTGCGTTTTATGTTGTAAAACAACGACAAATAAGATTTTGACAACGAAAAACAAGTGTATTTTTTCATTTTTGGGAGTGAAAAACAAAAATTTTCGAAAATCCAAGATAGTCATTTTTAATATTTTGTCATTTCTTTTTTTAAAACTTTTTTACTTGCAATTTTCGTCAAAACTCGAATTTTATGATTTTTCAAGCATGTATTGCTTTTCCACCAAAAATTACATGACCTGACGTGATTAAAACGTCATTATCTCCCAAAGTAATCCACCATTTTCATTGCAATGTTGTGATAAGACGTATACTTGATGCAGCATAAGGTACTGAAGGATTGACGTCGATATCTATCATTGTTTTCAAGTTATTAAGAAAATCCGGGAGGGGGGGTGGGGGGCAGATTCTGCAACCTCCAGCAGGGCGCGGGTTAATGCAAATATTATCCTTAATCTTCTTCAATTCGGATTCAGGAAACAACACAGTACGTACATGCCGATTGTTCAAATGTACGATGAAGTTTACAAAATATCTACAAAATAACGAAATAACATGCTCCACCTTGATTTACAGAAAGCTTTGGATACAGTTTGGTTGGCAATTCTGTTGAAAAAATACACTGCATTGTGATACGAGGGGTTTCTACAACACGATAGAGTCATATATTAATAAGAGGCAAAAAATGGCAATAATAGATGAGGTTGCATCTAAGAAACAAATGATGAAAATTGGCGTCCCACAGGGTTCAATTTTAGGTCCTCTTTTATTTATTCTCTATATTAATGACATCAGCAATACAACATAAATAGGCACCTTTTACTTATTTGCTGATGATATACGGCAATTTATATTCAAGCTAGAAATGTTGGAGAGTTGCAAATAAAGATTAATGAATTAATTCCAAAAATAACGTGTTGTTCCATGTAAATATATTATCACTAAATGCATCAAAGACAAATTACCAAATCTATTCAAGATCAGTGACGTTCCAAGATCTTGACATAGCATTAAATGATACACCAATCACGATAAACCCATGCATTAAATACTTAGGACTTCTTGTAGATGAAAATCGTAAATGGAATAGTCACATATATAGTGTAATATGTATGAACAGCCGTAATATATAGGAGTTATCGGAATATCCAAGCTTTATTTATCCTCACAGCAACTTCTATTGCAGTACAATGCATTAATTCGGCCCCATCTAAATTATTGTGCAGTGATCTGGATTCTGGGGTAAGAATTATGATACTAACATTAATAAGCCTTCGATAGTGCGGAAACGAGCGATTTGTCCGCACCTGTAGCTCAGTGGGAGAGCGCTGGGCTTCTGACCTTTCCTGGTAGTGGCAGCCCGAGTTCGAGTCAAAGTCAAAGCCTGCATTACCAAAGCCTTGTACTCCTCTCAGACGTTACTACCATTGTCGAAGAGCATCTTAAGGGCTCGTCCGGCGTGGCACCACCAGACACACGGTAGCGTTGCCAAGAAGAGAGTGTGTGTATTACTGCTTTTGAACGTAGGGTGAGCGAGTTTATATATATCATAAAAGAGGACGCAGGACCGGTTACCTCGGGCGGGTCCCGTGAGCCCGCCGCACGCACAATGGCTCGTTGCGTAGCGGCGAGACGGGATTATCCATCTGGGTCGCGTTTGCGTCTGCAATCGCTTGCAGACCGACCCGCTGCTGAACCGGTCCGGAGAGATGAACCGGTCCGAAGCTGAACCGGTCCGAAGCGAACACAATAAAGAGAGCAAACTCCTGAACATGCGCGGAGAGTAAATTTAGACATGCGGGCATTGCGAATGTGGTATGAACATATAAGTAAGTGAATGCGTGGCAATTACACCTACTACCTGCCACGGTGGCTTGAATGACCTTTAACGTTATAGAAAAAGGACCATTACCAGGCACGCCTCGCGTGTCCGTCAAGGTCGTGGGGCTTACGGCTGGACGATTCCACTGCTCTTTGGCAGGACCATCCTCGGGAACTTTGCCCGCTTCGGCTACTCTGGCCGTAATATAACTATAATTTCAGTGAATTGACTATGATATAGCACGTAATTGAATGTTCATACCCGAGGCGACAGTTACTTAAAATGGTAATATGACATTGCGAAGTGCAAAATATCAATAGTGATCAAAATAATGCACTTGCAAAACAATCCGCAAATTTAGAGGGAGCAACCAACACATAACCATTGCACTACACACAACACACGAGGCACTGCACGAGGTCTGGCGAGGACAAAAGTTAACAGCAAAGCATTGATACGAAATTTCACAGCACTTCACTATTTTTCTGACGAAAAGTTACAGAAGTTAATTGTTTCATATTGTTTTTTGCTGAACTTGCAATGTTTGGACTAGAAATTTCGATGTTTTCTTCTTTCTGGTCAGAGTCTAAAATACAAAAGTTCATGTAAATTCTACACTTTTCACTTTTCTTTGACACTTTTCTTCTGTAATTTGTCTTGCAGGGCAGAGGGCTAAAAATAACAAGGTTTATGAAGAAGTCACCTTTTGCTTGATTTTGGTCTTGATGAAGAAAAAAAACAAGTCTATGAAATGCACAGCAATTTTGCTGACGCTGATGACACTGTATCACTCGATGGATTGGAGTGATTATCGCACGGCACAGGCTGGTCGGCCGTGCGATGGCGGCAGGCTTCGTTGCAGTCCAGTGCAGCTGATGAGGTTGACCTCCAGGCAGATGATGTCGCCGGGGCAGAGCTGAACACTGGAACGATGCTGCTGGACGATGACTTGTCCAGAGGGGCCAGCACCCTAGCCGATGGCTTGGCGAAGGGGCGGCGCACCGTCACGGAGAACGAACGATCCAGACTGCGATGTTACTGCAGCTGGAGAGGCGTTAGTCCGTCTTGAGGGGCACAGGTCCCCTCAACCGCCGATGTCACCAAATGTCGAAGAGCATCCTAAGGGCTCGTCCGGCGTGGCACCACCAGAGACACGGTAGCGTTGCCAAGAAGAGAGTGTGTGTATTACTGCTTTTGAACGTAGGGTGAGCGAGTTTATATATATCATAAAAGAGGACGCAGGACCGGTTACCTCGGGCGGGTCCCGTGAGCCCGCCGCACGCACAATGGCTCGTTGCGTAGCGGCGAGACGGGATTATCCATCTGGGTCGCGTTTGCGTCTGCAATCGCTTGCAGACCGACCCGCTGCTGAACCGGTCCGGAGAGATGGTATCGCGTCCATTGTCCACGCCACACCATACACTGAAAAACAATGAGAACTTTCACTGGTCTTCCTTCGAGAGCCTCACCGGCGCTCCACCGGCAGACCACCTCTACCACCACAGGACCCTCTAAAGGCCAGCATAGAGTCCTTTACAGATCGGCAGGGGCCTCTAAAGTCAGGCAGATGGTCATCTTCAGATCTGCAGGGCCCTCTAAAGGCCGGCAGAGGGCCCTCAACGCTCACTCTACATATTAGCTGGGACACTGCAGATCGACAGAGCCCCTAAAGACTGGAAGAGGGCCGTCTACATGTCGGCAGGACCCTCTAAATGCCGGTAGAGACCCTCTAAAGGCCGGCAGGCAGGCAAGGAGATCTACAGATCGGCAGGGCCCGCTAAAGGCCGCTAAGGCCCTCTAAAGGCCGGCAGAGGCCCCTCTATAGAATGGCTGGGGCACTCTGCAGAACGACAGGGCCAATAAAGGCTGGAAGAGGGCCCTCTACAGGTCGGCAGGGTCCTCTAAATGCCGGAACAGGCCCTCTAAAGATTGGCAGGGTGATCTACAGATCGGCAGGGTTCCCTAAAGACGGGCAGAGGGCCCTCTCCAGATTAGCAGGGACCCTCTACAGATTGGAAGGGCCCTATAAAGGCCGGCAGAGGGCCCTCTACAACCGGAAGGGGCCATCTAAATGCCAACAGGGGGCCCTCTGCAGATCGGCAGGCCCTCTGCATGCTGGAAGGGCCCTCTAAAGGCGAGCAGAGGGCCCTCTACAGATCGGCAGGGCCCTGTAAAGGCCGGCAGAGGCACCTCTATATATTGGCAGGGGCACTCTGCAGATCGACAGGGCCCCTAAAGGCTGGAAGAGGGCCCTCTATAGGTCGGCAGGGCCCTCTAAATGCCGGAAGAGGCCCTCTACAGATTGGCAGCACGATTTACAGATCGGCAGGGCTCTCTAAAGACCGGCAAAGGGCCCTCTACAACTGGAAGGGGCCATCTAAATGCAGACAGATCGGGCCTGGCGATCTCTGCAGATCGGCAGGCCCTCTACATGCTGGAAGGGCCCTCTAAAGGCGGACAGAGGGTCTTCTACAGATCGGCAGGGCTCTCTAAAGGCCAGCAGAGGGCCCTCTATAGATTGGCTGGGACACTCAACAGATCGACAGGGCCTCTAAAGCCTGGAAGAGGGCCCTCTACAGGTCGGCAGGGCCCTCTAAATACCGACAGAGGCCCTCTACATATTGGCAGGGCGATCTACGATCAGCAGGGCCCTCTAAAGACCGACAGAGGGCCCTCTCCAGATCGGCAGGGGCCCTCTAAATGCCGACAGGGGCCCTTTGCAGATCAGTAGGGCCTTTAAAAGCTGGTAAAGGGCCCTATCCACATTGGCTGGGGCCCCTTTTACGTATTTACATATGCATGCCTTTAACAGACAAGCAAGTGTTGTTATTTATTCGTGTTACGAATTTTTTATCGGTTCGTGGGCGTTCTTTTATGCGACGTAAGGCGTTTTGCGGGCGCCTGACACTAGAGCCCTTAATGGAATGGGAATCCCATGGAACCCATGGAACGGGATGGAAATGGGTGGGAATGGGGCCATTTTTGGCAAATTAACGGGTTGGAATGGGTTTGAGACAGACCATATATTTTTTAGCACCACAAAAAGTGAAATATTCTGAAACGGGTGGGAATGGGAGCCCCATCAATTATGAAATCGGATTGGAACGGGTTTGGGTCTGGCTGAATGGGTTGGAACGAAATGGGGCTGAAAAAGTGTCCCATTGAGGGCTCTACCTGGCACCATCAAAAACACTGGGGCCTTCGGCCCCAGGGGGCCCTCGCTCGGTCGCCAGAGGGACCCCTGGTCTCCAGGGGGTGTGGGGTGTGGGGGGGGGGGGCATGGCCTCCTTGCCCCCCCCCCCCCCTTGCATACGCCCTTGGCTGTTGGGGGGGGGGGGGCGTATTAAGAGAAAGCTTGTTTATATGTAGCCACTTACAAATATGTTTAGATTCCTGATCAATGAGAAGTTAGAGATTACATTTTTTCAGATTAAAAGAAGGTGGCGGTGTTATCACTCTCTTTAGCATAAAGTAAGAATTTTATATTATGACTGATATTCGGAAAGTCATTAATACACAGGATAAAAGGAAGTGGGCCCAGGATTGATCCCTGTGGTACTCCTATCTTCACTGGTTTTAAAGTTGATCTTACTCTATTATAGTCAACATATTGATCCCTATTTGTTAAATATGCGATTTGATAAGATTTAGTGGAGAAGTAAAATCCATACTTTCTAATTTTTCTATTAATATTGAATGATCAACAAAGTTTTGTTTAATGTGTTCGATGGTTATTTTTGCCATGATGTATGATAATATGTAAACAGGGATGATCAATAACATGGCAGTGATGTTTATTTTATATATAGAAGGCGAGACAAAAAGGAATAAGCTTTCACCGTTACGGCATCGTCAGATTCGTCTATGCATATTTATATATATTGGTATAGCGAATCTGACGATGCCGTAACCGGGAAAGCGCATTCCTCTGGGTCTCGCCTTTTATATATAAAATACACATCACTGTCATGCTAAGTTTTGTAAGTAGTTTGTAAGTAAGGTCCAAGTAGATTCTACACATTATGTTTCCCTTTTCAAATGATTGTGTTATTTCCTCCTGAAGCAGAAGCAGAGGCATATCTTTTTCAACCAAATTGGCCCAACCAAACAAAAATTTTTTTTTAGGATGTTTGAATCATGTAGAAATTCGAAATTCGAAAAATTCGAAAATGTATGATTTTTCTCTCTCCAAATATTTTGGAGATGTATGGAAATTGTCAATATACTTATGGATCTGTAGTTATTGAAAACTGATTTATGCCCAGATTTGAAGATTGGTTTGACAATAGCAACCTTTAATGCTGTTGAAAAGACTCCGTTTGTTAAACAAATATTTATTAGGTGTACTAATTCGTTTATGATTGATGAAAATGAGTGTTTGAATATGCTGGTTTTGTATTTTACAGCACCAACATATTTTATGTTTTATTATGTCACCCAGTTCAGCAGAATTGGTATTATTTATTGCGTCAAAGACATCCACAGGTTCTGTGTGTGCTGTGTATACCTACTGTACTGTAGGTATATACTACATACATACGAGTCTTTGGTATTCACGCCGTATCCTGGCATAATATCAGAGTCTAAAATTGTGATGCCTTTCTGGTAGATATCTGGCTTCAATATGCATACACACTGCTTTAACATTGCGTAATCCTTCCACTCGTGAAGTCGCCTTTCGTCATAGAGACGTCACATGTGATGTCCGATTCCTTCCCGGAACGCGGGTACTACTCTGGTTACCAGTGTGTTCTGATCAGACCCCGGTCTGGGTTTCCACGTATCCCCTGTCCCGGCGGCGCATTCCCGAAGTGTTTATTATAAATTGACATGCATGCCAGCCATCCAATAGAAGCCAAGCTGCGTGCCTGGCGTGTGACGTCCCGAGTGGTTAGTTTTGCGTGGGGCACTTGTGCCTTTTTTTTCTTTTTTTTCTCTGTTTGTCCCACCAAAGGGATAGTTTATTCAATGCCCACATATCTAAATCAACACACACACACAGACCAACACAAACCGCACTGCACACAGTCGTGACACAGCACTGCACCGTCTCTCTACGGTTCGCGGCTTCATCCCTCCGACTCGCACCAAAGCAGCCTACCTAAACTAAACATAATCAACTCAACTAAATAAGCCTACACATAATCAACTCACCCCACAGCAGTCAAGTACATGTACAAAAGAGGCTTGTGCGTGTGCGCGCGCGCGCGTGCGTATGTGTGTGTGCCCGTGTGCGTGCGTGTGTGTGTGTGTAGTAGTGTAGTAGTAGTGTGTGCATGTGCGTGTTGTGTGCGTGTATGTAAATGTTTATGTGTGTATGTCTGTGTTGTGCTTGTGGTTGTGATTATGGGTGTTTGGCGTCAGGACACGAGCGAGCACGTGCGCAAAAATAATTACTGGAGGATACGCTTTAATGTTTTCCATTTATTTTCGAAGTTATCAGGTTTGTTCTTAAGCATGCTGGCAAGTTGTTCTTTTTCTGCTTCAATTCTTAATAAGTTCATCATATGAGAGGCTTCCGGTTTTTTGCCAGCATTGCGAGATCTGTAAATGACTGCTTTTGCTATAGTGATCAATAGTGTTTGAAGTGCATCTGTTTCCTGTGGGAAGAACCACGATTGTTCACCGAGGTGAAAATGTATTTGGTACTCAGTGGACAGTTTTCTCTTTATATTCTATAGAAATGCTTGTGTATCTGGACACTGCCAGAATAAGTGAGTTATTGTTTCAGTGTCGCGCGCGCAAAATGTACAAGTGCTGTTGTCGGATATCTTGATAGTAAATAGAAAATTATTAGTTGTGATAATCCTGGTTATAATTCTGTAATGAAGGTAAAGTAAATATACGGATTTCGTAGCTTTTTTAACATGCATCAAACTCCCTTCTTGATGGAATCCGATATCACGGTTCCATTTCTGCTTGAGTTTTGCATCAGTAGTGTCACATTTCTTCCTCAATGCATTTATTAATAGTGAATAGTAATATCTAGTGATATTTGGCTTATTGAAGAAAAATTGCAACTTGAATGGAATATTCGGTCTTTCGAATGAAATGTGTGTTGCGTTTCTGACGTTATTAGGTAAGCTACGGATTAATGATTCGTAGCACAGGAATGTCATTGCGATTCGGTATTGCACTTTTATTTCTTCTCGTGACAGTATATTTCCATTATCTGTATTAAAAAGATCACCAATAAATCTTAGTCCTCGATCATTCCATTGCGGGACAATGGAAGTTTTATATTTTGTATAGTCTGAGAACCATATCTGCTCTCTCATGATGTTTTCTGGTTGAAGGCATTTTATTTAATTGGATAAGAGATTTCACCACATCACTCCAGAACTCATTTTTCATTTGCGCCTTTACCACTATCAGCTGTGCCGTGCCATACGTAAGCAGCTTAAATGGGTCTAAATGTTCTAGCTTTGTAACGGTTGTCCAAACAGCCGTAGAATTGACTAACCGTTTTAGCCATGACAATTTCAAACTGTGAATGAATGCTGTTAAATCAGTCATTTGGAGGCCATCAAATTTTTGATTCTGAATCACTTTCATTCTTTTAACAAGGTCCGGTTTGTTATTCCATAAGAAACTGTACAACATTCGTTCAATCTTCTTTATGTAAGCTTGAGATGGATTCGGTAAGGCCATGAAAAGATGGACAAGCTTAGAGAGTAGCAGGGCCTTTATGACTGTAATTTTCCCTAGAGGAGTGAGATAACGTCTTTTCCATTGCTTAATATCGTTTTCTAAAAGTATGAGCTTTCTCTCTGAATTGAGCTCTGTTATATTGATAATATTGCATTTAAAGTATATTCCTAGAATTTTAATTTCGCTTACCCATTTGAGCTTATCTACTGAACTGTTTTCCGAACTTTGTGGTTGACTCAGCAAACCAAGTGGCAAACATGATGTTTTTTCCCAATTGAGCTTCAGTCCTGATTGTGAGGAAAATTCTGAGAGCTCCTCGGTTACCCCATTAATAGAGCGTTCAGAGCCGTCTAGAAACAAAATGGTGTCGTCCGCAAATTGGCTGATGCGAACTTCGGTATTGATACCAAATTGAATACCAGTTAACTTATCGGAATTTGTTATTTGATTTGCCAGTATCTCTACGGATATGTTGAATAAGTATCCAGAAACTGGGTCACCCTGTCTTATTCCTCTATGCATATGTATTTTTTCACCTAAAAAGCCATTCAGGAGAATGCGAGCGAAGTTATGTTGGTTTAAGTACATTGTATTGATAATCTCGATAAATTTATTTCCAAAATTCATTTATTTTAGAACTGCTCTCACGTATGTCCACGACACAGTCTCAAAAGCTGCTTCAAAATCAGCTGCCATTATTAAACCTGATTTATCATGTTGATTCACGTGTGATATCATATCATACACAAGTCGACTATTCTCACCGATATATCTCCCCTTGATGTAGGCTGATTGCGATGGACTAATAATCCGATTAACAACTTTCTTAAACCTGTTGGCGATGGCAGTTGAAATAATTTTGTAATCGACATTCAGAAGGGATATTGGACGCCATCCTTTGAGTGAGTAGCCTGGTCGTCCTGCTTTTGGTATTAAAGTTATTAAGCTTTCTAGATATGTTGGCAGTGCTACTCCTTGTAAAGAAGTGAATATGTATGCTCGGTGTAAGAATACGCCCAACTGTTTCCAAAAGCATCGAAAGAAGTCTACAGTAAACCCATTACTGCCAGGAGTTTTGCCCTTTTTCATGCCCTGCAGTGCTGAAGTTAGTTCCTGAAGGGTTACATCTGTATCTAACGCATATTTTTCGCTTTCATTCAATGTTTCTCTGACGTTACTCCGGATGAAAATTGAGTCAGGCTCGATTACCTGCGGTACAGAATATTTATCCTGAAATGTCTGAGTAAAAAGTGACAGAATCGCGTTTGATTTTGTGATTGTTTGGCCTTCGTTTTGTATGTACTGTATGGATTTTCTAGATGCGTTTCTTTTCTCCAATGATAGAAAATATTTTGAACTTTTTTCTCCTTCCTCATGCCATTGAGTTCTTGACCGTACAATTAAGCCCTCTATGTATGGTCTCCTATGTTCTTCTAATTCTTCCTTAGCTATGTGTAGAAATTGCTCATTTACATCACATGTGTCGTTAGTAAATAAGGTATATGCTGATTGTATTTTATTGAGTAGTTCTTTTTCTTTCATTCGTCGATTGCGAGCCTTTCTCTTACAGTATTTCACAGTCTCACCTCTAATAAGCATGATAAGTGTTTCGTAGAACAGGCCGTCTTCGATTGTTAATTGTATATCAGGATAATTACTAGCGTTATTTACGTATTCCTCATTGTATAAGGGAATTGCATATTGAAAGACGGTGCTTTTTATGGTCATATCTATAAGGTTTATATACTCGGAATCTCGCAGAACGGATTCATTCATCTTCCAAATTCCAGGACCTTTTTCTACTTCTCCTACATTCATTGTCATTACCACTAGGCTATGGTCTGTCCTATATCCTGGTTTGATTATCACGTCGCACACAGATGATATAAGTTGAGCGTTTACGAAAAGCATGTCTAATCTACCGCATTTTAGAGGATTATTTCTCGACCAAGTGTATTCTAACCTATTCGGATTTTGTACTCTCCATATGTCTACTAACGTGTTATCATTTGTGAAATTCAAGAAAACTTGCTTTGCACTTGGGGCACTTGTGCCTGGCGTGTGAGGTCACGAGTGGTTAGTTTCGTGTTGGCTGTCAGGGGGATCTTGTATAATACGTCGTTGGGCCTTTTGAAAGAACAGAAATCGTCACGGCGCGGCGCCCAGTCCTCCACCAACCTTCGCCGCGGTCGGACATGGCTCGTCCGCTCCCGCTCCCGTGTCTGCTCGCGGGCCTTCTGGTGCTCGTCTCGACGCAACAAAGTAAGCTACTTATCCATAGATATGGTTCGTGTAGCTAAAGTAAGGAATATCAATGTTCCATCTTTAACTCATTTTAACAGTTTGCGAATGCGGAGGGATGGGAGAGAGGGATGCGGAGGGATGGGAGGGAGAGATGCGGCGGGATGCGAGGGAGGAATGCGGAGGGATGGGAGGGAGGGAGGGACTACACTTCATTTAAAGGAAATAGTTCACCTTCAACATTAGTTTTAAACTGAGATAGCAGTTGTGTAGCCCGTGTTGGGAAACCCCTATCTGCAAGTTTTCTTGACTGAAAAGACTTTCCAGCCGAATATATTTGATTTTTTGGCGAAGGAATGCGGTGCTGGCGAAAGAATGTTGTACTGGTTCTAGCCCGGGCAGAGGCTATACCATCAGCCAATGAGCTTGCAGCTGGTGCTACCAAGCGAACGCCGGCCGCCGGTTGGCACATCTCCAATGCGAGTCTATCCTTACGCGACTACTTTCAAATCTGATTGGCTGAACCATTTTGTTTACATTCGCGTGACGTCAGGACTCTGACTCAGAGAGTATGCATATAGTTTTGATAAACAATACAAATTTACGACCTTATGTCCTGAATCGGCGCGATATAAGGCCATTTTTGACAACATAAAAATCAATTGTATTAAAAAATATAATCAAATCGTGTTTGGTAAAAACATTCCAAGGTGAACTATTTCCTTTAACTCGGCATTGGCTGGGGTCTCAGCCGAACGCCATTGGCTGGAGAGCAGGGGGGGGGGGGGGGGGCGTCGTTTTTGCCCCCGGTTATCTTCCTAACCAATAACCGCAGCGAGACGCGCAAGGCGGCAATATAAAGTTATCAGCGAGACGCATCCAAGGCTTACACTAAAGTTGTAAAATAAGGTTACATGTCAGGTCACAGGCAGGTCAAAGGTAAAAATTGAGATATTTGAGCTTTTGGGCCATACTTTCCATCCAAAGCCTTAGATTGCGACTATTATCGCACAAGGTGCACGCAAAGGTATAATACATATCCCGCATAAGCAAAAGTGAAATTGTAAGCAAGGTTCAAGGTCAAAGTCAGGTCACAAAAGGCCACAGGTCTACGAAAGCCATGCGACACATGTTGTATGGGTTATTTTACACGTATAATTCGATAGTAGCTGTCATTTTCCCAACCTGACACCATATAAGGTCAAGGTCAAGGTCAGGTCACAAAAAGTCAAAATTTGAGAAAAAAATAAGTGTAAATAGAAAAGGCATGTGTCTAGACAAGTTTTTTCTCAGAAATACAGTGCTGGCATTAGTTTGTTTGTATCTGGTCACTAAAAGCCAAAACACGCAATTTCAAAATATGACGTCATGAGTAACTCATACTTAGGGAGCGATCAGTCAAAAATAAAGCTATTGCTTTTAAATTTGGTTTGAGTATTCTCCACATGTGGTTCTTCGACATATCTTCCGTTTTTGTTTTGCAAATGTTTGAAAATGTTGATTTTGTGGGCATTTTGTCTTCAAACAATCACTTTTTTGAATTGTTTGGGGCCAGCACCAACATTTTATTAAAAAAATCCGAGATATCCATTTTGTAGCCCTTACTATTTGCTATCTTTGACGTTTTTAATAGCATTTTGCTTAAAATATGGCATTTGTAAGGCCTGCTAAATTTTAGCTGATTTGTGTGTCAAACTCGTGCGTATTGACGTCACTAAATTCGCTATATTTCGAAAACAATCGACAAAAGTTCTTCATTTTCACACAGAAGATGTATAATTGATGTACGAGAAAGTATCTGTAGTTTCACGTCGATAGCGCCATTCGAGTTTGAGCTGATGCGAAAGTTCGTCAAGGGGGAGGGGCGAAAAACGCCCACCCCCAGCCAATGGCGGGTTAAATCATTTTCCTTTACATTTCTTATTTAATGCCATTTGCCTTCTGTTTCTTTAATATCTTTCCTGACATAGATAAATATCTTATATTCCTTTTCAGTTGCCTTCAACGCCGGGAGTGAAGCGTGCGAAGTAAATGGCGTTTCCGGAACTTGCAGACGTTTACCCGACTGTCCTGAAAATGTGGCGCACCTCCACGCCCGAAATGTGGCAGCTCTGCGCGCGGCCCTGTCGGCATGCGGCTATCGGAGACCAGGACCTTCGGCGCTACTGGTAAGCACTTGATATCACTCGCAAATCGTTTGGTTGTTAGTGCGTTCACTCAGTGGAATTCCAATTCAATTTAGCGTCCATCACAGTACCTCTCCCTGACACTCGCAGTCGCTCCTGCCAACAGTGCTGCCCCAGCAACAGCCAGCAGAGAGTAGTACAGCCAGCTCGCTTCCAAAACCACCACCTCTGTGGCACGTCCTTGTTTCAACCTGGTCGCATCGTCGGTGGGGAGCGAGTGCGAGAACTAAAGGACTTCCCCTGGATGGCGGTACTGACGTGGCTTTCGGACGGCTCGAAGCCGCTCTACCGGTGCGGAGGGGCCGTAATCAACGAGCGCTGGGTGCTGACGGCGGCTCACTGCATCACCGACGGAGGACCGTGAGTAATGGGTGATAAGAGATCACGTCCACGGCCTGATGGTTAGGTGACGAGTAAGGCGACGAAGTTATCAGTGAAGTGAACAAGGAGCATCACAAGTATCATTCCTCGAATAGAAAGTATGTAGTCACTAGCGGATTAATCCTAATAGTTGTATTTAGTCTGTTTTGTTGCGTTCTTCTTTGCCTTATCCATAGAGTTTGACGCTTCCACGTAGTACACCGCAGTTTCCAGGATAGGGACCATTGTTCAACATCTTTAACATCCTTCTGTAGTTCCCAAATCCAACGTTAGTTTTATATGCCAGAAGATTTTTCTGCTATCTGCCAACATTTTCACTCAGTCAGATACTTTTGTGAGGAAGGTCATTTATGGACATGAGAAATAAAGAAAGGCCAATTACGGATTTTTGTGGTACACCACGGATAACTTCTTCTCACTCTGGTTGGGCTCAATTGACAATGACTGTATGTGCTTTCTTTCATGAACAAAATCTTCCAATC
>JAXIVJ010000469.1:27500-202500 GCA_036785665.1 Chirona hameri
ATAATGGGGAAAAGGCAAATGGCAATCATATCTTGAATGACAAAAATACAATAATCAACCTGTTGCAAATTACAGAGTATCATCGGTTTTCTCACTATCCAAGCCAATATATCTATAACTAACATCCAAGCCAGCCACACACACAGAGCCTCTCTTATACGTCCTTGGCACATATTTATACAGACCTTGGGCACAGAGAAACAAAGCTACTTCACTGCCAAGGCCAAGGCCGTACAACCTGTTACCTGTTATATAGCCTTGGTACAACTTCACAGCTGCGCCTAATGCCGCGGCTGAAGTATTTGCCAATTGTGAATAGTTGAGCTCAAAACGGCGCACACACCTAATCCCGTCACCGAAATGACTAACTTTATCACCATACATGACTTAAAATCACCAAAATGAAAATGTCAAGATATTGAGGATTTTGGCCGATGAACTTCGTTACAAATATTTAAACTTGAACTGGCCCCAAGGGTTAGGATTTGGTATTACAGCTTATTTTCGAATACGAACATGAACAATTGTCTTCACGCAATTGTGAGGCGTCGCGATGCTGAGGTGTGAAGTTGTGAATATCTGTCAAAGTGACAGACATTCGCGAATATTGATCTGCTGCTTAATTGACACACGTGATTCTTTTACGGCCCAGGCTTGGCGAATTCGTCGCAAATGTGACGCATCAAAACACATTTGTTTGGAACGTATGGTTGGAATTGGTTTGGAAGGTGTTGTTGGGGGAGGGTGTCACGTGAAATTATGCAAGGCTATATATATATTAGGGAGCTATTGTAATACGAAGTTGAAGTGGAACTAGACAGGTTTGCATTCTGGGATAAGGTCTTAGAGGCGGTTAGGCCACTTAAGTTTTCTTTGCACAATGTTTTTTTTGCTGTGTTTGGCAGTCTTTCCACCTTTATAATTGTAATTGCATAAATACAATATTTGTTCACTGCCAAAACTACCAATGATATGACTTGAATATGTCCTTTATCATGTGGAACTTAATAGTAAATATGTTTCAATAAATAAACTCAGTAAATGTATTTACAATAGTATTAACCCGCGAGTCACTGGGGGGCTTTTTTTAGCCCCCCCTTAGGAATATTAGGCATATCTCAATAACTAATGCAGATATCGACGCCAAACTTTCAGTACCTATCCGGGCATCATTTTTACACATTATAAGAAAAAATTAAAAAATTTCGTCAGAATTTATTTGAGATATAGTGAATTTAGTGACGTCACTAAACACGATTTTGACACCAAAATCGGCTAAATTTTGCCAGGCCCTACAAATGCCGCATATGAAGCAAAATGCAATCGAAAACGCTAAAAGGTAGAACATTGCAAGGGCTACAAACCGGCTATCTCGAAATTTCGAAACATTTGGGTTTTGACCCAAAATTTTCAAAAAAAAACTTTTTTTGAAAAAATGCTCACAAAATCAAATATTTGAAAGATATTGAAAAAACCGGAATATGTATCAGATAACAACATATGGGCAACTACCACACCAAATTTCAAAATTATATCATCTTTTTTTACTTTCATGACATATAAAGTATGGGTAAATCATGACGTCAGATTTTGAAATTGCGTTTTTTGGATTTTATTGACCGGATACAGACAAATAAATGCCAGCACTGTTTTCTTTAGATAAATCTGATATAGAAACATGCCTTTTTTATTTCGATTTATCAATTTCAAATTTTGACCTTCAGTGACCTGAACTTGACCTGAACTTGACACTAACTTCACGTAAATGAAGTCAGGTGGTAAAATGACTTCTACTATCGAATTCTACGCGTAAAAGCATCCATAAACCATGTGCTGCATGACTTTCGTTGATATTTTGAGTGTAGTAACCTTTTGTGACCTGACCTTGACCTTGCTCTTTTCCAGCAATCTCACTTTAGCTCATGTGGGATATGTATAATACCTTTGACATCACTTTGGGTGATTATAGGCGTAATCGAAGGTCATGGATGGCAAGTATTGTCCATAAACTCAAATACCTCGATTTTGACGTTTGACTTGACCGTGACCTGACATGTGACCTTAATTTGACATTTTTAAGTTTGCGTTAGGCTTCTCTCATTGAGCGCTTTCGAATGCCGCCTTGCGCGTCCCGCTGCGATCGTTGGTTCTGAAGATACCAGGGGGGGGGAGGGCTAAAAAAAGCCCCCCCCCCCCCCCCCCCCCCAGTGAGTCGTGTTACAGAATATACCCCAGTGACTGCCGGGTTAACAATAATTATTATCATATAGGTAGGTGGTTTTGTTCCATAGGTGCTTATTTGTTATACAAAATATTTTGGGGTGACCTGGGGCAATAGGATGACTAAATATAAAATGTTATGCTCTTCCCCCACCCCACCTAGTTACTAGTGATGACAGTGGAATATGATTTGGGGTAGTTGTTTCTGTTTGACTGCACTCGCATCTCACACTGCTGCAGTTACTGAGCTGATGAATTGATAATGAATTGACCCTGTAGTTTGATTTATTAAGTTTCACTAGTGTGTCCACTCCTTACTAGGTCGTACTAGTTGTCACTTTTAATGGGTAAGCTGTAACATTGTTATTGGTTATGATGGTGTTTTACTGTTGTATAGTTTTTATCAATTAATCATGATCTTCAAGCATGTATGTTCTGACATCTGCCAATATATATTTTTATTTTGTTTTATTGATAACTTGTGCTGAGCCTGGCATGAGACCGGCAAGCCTGAGTTCAGACACAGCTTCAGGCACACCGGGCCTGAATTTGGGTCCAGCGCCGGCTCCGTGGTCCTAAAATTTGCATCTCTAGTTTCTGCAGAAAAGTCCTAAAACTAGACAATCTCACCTTTGATGACTTCTGGTGACCTCAATATTGACCTGAACCAAAACATGACTGATATAGTTTCAAAATGATTTGACAAATCATTCAAAATGACAAAAAGGGCGGGATCATGGAATTTTCCGGGATCATGGACAAATTTCCAGGATCACGTTTGGTATCTGGAAAATGGAAAATCATCCCGATAATTAGTTTCGTCTCGGGCGAGAATTGTAGAAAATGCCCGGAGCAGGATCGCTTGGATATTATCCCTTCGTCGTAGTCAGCTGACCTAGTCCAAAACGACCTAGTTGCTGAGTTTCAACGCAAAAACCGTTGGGTATATTTGGTCATATTTTAAAGGGACAAATCTTGTGACGTTTCGCATACGTCATTAATATTCCTACCGCACTTCGTTTTCGCCAGGGTAATAGAACAACGTTTTCGCTATTTGGACCGGCCGCCACCGAAACGTATCATGTGTTCATGAGCTAGACATATTATTGGCCATAATTTTGTCAATTTTCAATTGATTTCCAATTGAAAATAATACCGACACTCGTCTTGAAAAGGCACACCTTTTGCAGGGTGGCTCGTACCGGCAGCTGCAATATTCTCCGCAATAGAAGCACAAGCACCTGTAACTGCGATACATTTGGGATACATGCTGCCTGTGGTTACAGTTTTAGATAATTACCTCTGGCAATTGTGAGCCGATTTCCAATTGAAAATTACCAATAGATGCTTAGTGATGAGACGCATTTGTTGATTGGTGGCTGGTCGGTGTTCATGAAATATATTGATTCAATTTTTACAAAGTTTGTTCATTGTTTACGTTGAAGTGCCGCTTAGCTCGAAATAGTATTGGCTATAAATAACTTTGTCAATGTTTATTTGATTTCTAATTGAAAATAATGTCTACACTCGTCTTGAAAAGGTACACCTTTTGATGGGTGGCTAGTACCGGTAGCTACAATATTTATGTACATCCACCACATACCGATGAACACATATAAACACATTTGTGGGTAGGTATATCACATTTATTTATGCACATGAACATTATGGGTATGTGTTCACGCAACGCCACTCCAACTCTACTCATACAAGGCCATAGTGTTTTGTATTGTATTGTACCAAAAGCAAACCATCCACAAAAACAGTGGCTATTACGGTTTTCAGTCAGTTGTAAATAGGGCGAACAAACGGATAAAAATAAATCACTCTTTTAAAATGAACTAATCTAGACATGACACATGACAGCTGCAATATTCTCCGTGCACAGCGTACGACATTCATCACAGTCAGATCAGGTAACATGGTTCGATGTGAGCAGCTCGACCTTGAGCGCCCTCCTAAACCGTCCCACAGACATCGTAGGGAAATCCGGAGGCAGTGAGTTCATCATGTGGGCGGCTCGATACCCGAATCTCCTTTTCCCGGCCTCAGTACGCGCCCCAGGCACAAACAGCTGATCGTCCTGCCTAGTACACCTACCGCGATCGGGCCGTTCACGATTGGCAGTAAACAGGTCTGCGAGTGATTCCGGCTGGCCGGTACTACGGATTTTCTGGAGCAGGCACAGGGTTTGATAGTGGGAGAGACTAGGAGCGTCAAGCCACCGAAGTGAATCACGCACACCCGATACGTGGTCATATTTACGTTTTCCCGAGATGACTCGAGCCGCAAAGTTAATAACCTTCTCGATGCGAAGGTGATTTTTGGCGGAGCCGTTGCCGTAAACAACCAGACAGTATCGGATGTGGGAGATCACGAGGGCGTTGACGATTTCCGGGAGGGTTTCGGGTGGAAGGTAGTGTCTGAGGTGGGACAGGCCAGTCAGGATGCCGCAGCATTTACGTGAGACGGCAGTCACATGAGGGTCCCACGAGAGATGCTGATCAAAGATAACTCCAAGGTTTTTTACTTGAGTAGTGGGGGTCAGGGAAGTACCGCGGAAGTTAACCGTAAAGGACGGAAGTGAGCGCAAATTTTGTCGGGTTCCGAGTGTGAGAAGCTCGAACTTGGTTACGTTAACTTTGAGGCCGTTGCTGTGAAAATAGCCACCAAGAGAAGATAGAGCAGATTCCATGCGAGCGATAAGCGCTGGCAGGCAAGATTTGGGTTCTGAGACTAAGACCTGAGTGTCGTCAGCGTACTGCACTACGAATGCATCGGCTACATGGAGACTCAGGTCATTGGCAAAAGCGCAAAAGAGGATAGGGCCGAGGGACGAACCTTGGAATACTCCCTGATTGATAGCTCGAGGGCAAGAAATTTGGAATTTTCCGTCTGAGCCGGTATAGCTAACACTCTGGGTATGACCATTTAAATAGTTTTGAAACCAAGTAGTATTAATGCCGAGAGTCTGGAGCTTGAAGAGAAGTTTGTCGTGGTCAATGACATCAAAACATTTACTTAAATCTATGAGACAAAGAAGTGAAATTTTGCCAGTGTCAAAAGCCAAAAATATTTCATCAGAAATGCAGGTGAGAGCCGTCTCAGTGGAATGCCGCGGGCGAAACCCGTGCTGGGTGGGTGAGAGTAGGTGGTTAGCGGATAGGTAGTAGTAGAGCTGACGTTGGACCGCCCGCTCAACTATTTTGGAAATAACCGGAAGTATAGAAATGGGACGGAAGTTTGAGGGGTCAGAGGGATCGCCCGACTTGTAAATCGGGTGGACGATTGAGTGTTTCCAGAGGACGGGGATGTCGGAGGTGGTGATGCAAAGGTTAATGATATGGAGCAGTACATGGCCAATGGTATTAAATGCAAGTTTCAAGACGCGAATGCAAATTCCATCATCGCCGCGTGCAGAAGAATTTCGCATACTGAACATGATATTATGCAGCGATTTAAGACTGATGGGGTGAGGTGAGAAGGCACACGTCCCCACTCTCGGTAAGCGAGTGGGGAGTGAGGGAGCCGGGCCGTAGCTTGCCAGTTCCGCCGCCACCCTGGGCCCCACTTCGACAAAAAAGTCGTTCAGGGTATCGGCGGAAGCAGATGGCAGCACCTGTGCGCTAGGCCTCTTACTCCCCACTATGTTTTTGGCACACTTCCAGACGCTCGCTCGTCCCTGCTCTTTAATTTGTTTGCTAATGTGCAGTTTCTTTTCTGCACGAAAGGCCGAACGTGCCAGACGGTTAGCGGAACGATATTCTACTGAGCCATGACCATGCACTCTCAAGGCCACAGAGCGACGCAGGAGAAGGAGCTTGGTCTCGTCGGATATAGGAGGAGCCGTGGGATTTCTTAGGGTAATGGATTTGATAGGCGCATAACACCGCATAGTTGGAGTAAAGTTGGCAAGGAATGCCGCCCAAGCATCGGTAACAGTCGGGGACGAGTACACGTCAGACCAGTCAGTGGCGAGCAGCTCAGTTTCAAAACAATGTAAGTTAAAACGCTTAAAAGACCGGCACTCTATGACACGCGGCCTAAAACGCGGACGAGGTAAAGACAGCAATGCACGAGTAAAATAATGAGGACTAAAATGGCAAAGACGGGTACCACTGCGAACAATGTCACGGTTTGAGATGATGACATCCAACAGAGAGCCAGATGAATAGGTCGGAGCAGTAATGGCCTGACTGAGCGAGTACTTGTCAAGATATTCAAGTAAACATGTCTTGGAAGGAGACGCGGTCGACAACAAATCGCAGTTTAAATCACCGGCGATAATGATAGGACAGTCAGGAAAATTTAAGAGTACATGCTGATACTGTTGTTCTAAAACATCAAAGTCGGCCTGGAGGGCTGCTGCAGTGTGTCGCGGAGGTCTATAAAGCGAGGCTACAATGACGCGGTTGTTATCCCATTTGAACAGGCTCCAAAGTGACTCAAGTTTTGAAGTAGCGTTCGCAGCCTCCGGAAGTTTGATAGGCTTACACTCATATATATCACGATAAACTATAGCCACGCCACCATAGCCTTTAGGAGGCCAGGGACGGTCAGCGCGCCTAATTGCATAGCCAGGAAAGTTCAAAAGTCGGTTTGGCGTACACGGTTTTAACCACGTTTCGGAAAGTGCGACAAAATCATAGTTGAAGCGATCCATTTCCGAAAACAGTTCCACGGTTTTTGGTTTAACAGACTGAATGTTCAAAGCCATATCTTGATGTCCCTGCACCCGGCGGTCGTACTCCAGCTTCCTTTGCGGCGTCTGGGGCCGCGCCTACGCTGGTAGGAGCGCCGGCCGCGGTGAGCGGGCCGAACCCGACCTGACCGAGGCGCCGCGGCACTGGCAGACAGGCCAAGGTCACCCACCCGCACCGCAGCAGCGGCACCGTCCCGGCCGGCCGCAGAATGCAGGGTACAGTGGGGCTGATCCAGGGTGGCCGTGACGTCACGATCAGGCGTTCCCAGTGTAGTGTAAACATTCACACATTTTCAATCGCGACCAATATACTCGAGTCGCGACCCAGCGAATGAGGTTGTTGGTGTTGCTTACATATTCAGATTCAAGGATAGGCTTCTGCCGGTATGACGTCACAACTCGTTTTGGTGACGCAAGATTATTGTGACGTCATATGTATTAATATCAATATTTTTCAATTATGACAAATTGGTACTTTTTTTCTCGCAAAAACGAATGCCAGAACCGTAATCAGGACACTCTTTTCCATCATTCCACGTGCTTTTCCCAAGGTGTACTATTTCCTATAAAATAAAAATATAAAATAAAAACTCTCTTTTCATTTGTGAAAAATACATCCGAATTTTCTTCTTATAAAAAAATACAACCGGACAGAACTCCACACCACACTCGGGGCCGCCTTAGAGGGGCCCCGCATTTGATAAGGGGGAGACACGGACAGGGGCGGTGGAAGAGGGGACAGTAGAGCAGCTGCTTCCCCCCCTCCACTCAAGAAGTATGGGGGGCAAACATGGTCCCCCCACCATACATTTTTAAGAGAGGCCCTCCAAGAAGTTAGTTCGATTTTTGTCTTTTTTGACCGAAAAAAATACCGAGGGCCCCGAGGTGCTCCCAGCCAGCCTGAGGGGCCCTCTAAGGCAGACAGAAGGCCCTCAGTCGGCCTGAGTGAGCCTTCGGTAGGCTTGAGGGGGCCCTCGGAAGGCCTGAGACTTCAACATGGGCCTGTACGACTTTTTGCGACCATTTAGAGGCCCTGAAAAAATATAGCGTCCTAAATCCGAGGAGATACCATTTCGAGCCATTTTGTTTTGTTTGGGGGGGGGGGGCTTTGGCCGAGGGGCCCCTGGGTTTCTTTGACTCCATCCGAGAACACCTTTCGCCGCCACTGGGCACGGGTCAGTGTGTCCCCCCTGTGTGCGCCTCTGGTATGAGGCCCATTTCGTGTCTTATTTTATATATCGATCTTTTTTTCTCCAATTAGAGCTTCAACCCGTTACACATTTTCGTGATAACTTCACTTTCTATATTTTATCGGTGGGCCCCTTCATATGAAAAAATGAAAACTTTCACTTTTCATTTGAAAAAAAAATACATCCGGATTTTTGTTCTTTTTATATATACAAAAATACAACCGGACATGGGCCCAACTGGGTCGCCTCATAGGGCCCCCGCATTTCGTAAGGGGGCACGGACCCGTTTGTCTCCCCTTATGTGCGCCTCTGGTGGCCTCTGGTGGCCCTGTATGTGCGCCTCTGGTGGCCTCTGGTGGCCCCTTATGTGCGCCTCTGGTGGCAGTTGTAGCAGCCCGCAATGCATGATGCATATACACAATGCATGATGCATGTGTCAGCAAGGCGAACCGAATGCTAGGCCTGCTCATGCGCAGCATGCAGGTATCATCGTGCATGTCACTGCGGAGATTTGACTACCGTCCTGTTCTATGTGCCTACTATGCCCACGTTAGGTCAATTATTGAATACGGTAGTGTCATATGGGGTGGTGCAGCGGCATCCCACTTGGCCAGATTGGAGAGGCTACAGCACCGTTTTTTGATGTGGCTTGGTGCTAAGACGCATGGCCAGTGTCCCATGGATTATGCATCCCTCACGGAACACTTCCGTTGTGCCTCAATCAAGGCTAGATTTGTACGGGCTGATGTGATGTTTTTGCGTTCTGTGTTTAGCGGCCGGTTAGACTGCACCCACCTGGTGACGGCATTTGCTCTGCTGGCTCCCGGTCGCCGGTCCCGTCAGACAGGGCTCTTCAATGTGCCGTTTGGGCGTGTCAACACTGTGCAAAATAGCTTTAAGATACGTGTTCCCAAACTTATCAATGATTTTATGCTCAAGAAGCCGGCTGAGGACTTTTTCCAGCCATCACAGTTCTTTCGGTCAAATTTGCTTGATTTCGCAGCCAGTGTGGGCACATATATGATGTGAAGTGCAAACGAGATGTTACTTTATGTGTTCATATTCATTTCGATGTTTACACTCATAATATTTTAGGCGACTCTGCTTTACAGCCGTGTACTTTTATTTATACATGCTTTTATTTATCTTTGTTATAATTTATTTATTCATCAGCGAACTAATTTTTATGTTTACATATAGGCATATTTGTGTGTGTATATATGTGCGTGTGTATGTGAGTGTGCATGTTGGGTGGGGTGGGTGGGTGGTGGGGTTTTATTGACTTCGGCCGTTAGTGGGTGATGTTGCCTGTGGCTGATTATGTGCAATAAACAAATAAACAAACAAATAAACATTTTATCTGGCAGGGAAAATGACAAGCCAGAAGATGAGTAGAAGTCATAGGACAATTTCGAAACCAGTTTCGTAAATTAATTCGTTCACCAACAGATCTCCGTCGTTCTCACTTCAATTCTCACATGTTTTCAAGATTGAATCGAAGATGACTGCAGCCAACACTCTTTATCTAACAAACGCGCCTCTGTATTGTCATTTCAGACATTTCTAAGCCGCTGTGTCTGCCGGAGAGCAAGCGATCGTCGTCGGATTACGAGCGGCTCAGGGGCAGCTACATCGCTGGCTGGGGACTTACGAAGTTCGGTGAGAAACATATGATAGAACAATACGAACGTCATTGTTCTGTAGAACTGGAAACGGAAAGACGTACAAGCAAATAAAGAAGTGATGGAACAACCTTTGTGTATTATATCCAATTGAAACCGTTGTTTTTGGTTAAAAGTCCATTATAACATTGATTAGGGTGCCGCGTTCAGATTCAGTAAACCACAGCGCAAACCACTTCCTCAATGATTCAACTCAGTTCCAACTCAAGAAGAGACCTCCGCCGATCCACGCTACTTGCGGACATAGTACATCCGGCCTAATAATGACTTTCGGACTCAATGTCGACTCTATACTGAATATGTACCGACTCTACATCGCATATCTACCTACTCGACTCAATAACGACTCACCGTCTCTACAGTCTCTACATCACTACACTGTCCCTCTACACTTCCTCTACACCGTCTCCACACCAACTCTACCTCATCTACACCGCCATCATGCCGTCTTTCACCAACTCTTTGCCGTCTCGTTACCTCCTCTACACCGCCTCTCTACCTCCTCTACACCGTCTCTATACCTGCTCTACACCGACTTCACACTGTCTTCCACCGTCTCTACACTTCCTCTACACCGTCTCCACACCGCCTCTCTACCTCCTCTACGCCGTCTTCACACTGGCTTCCACCGTCTCTACACTTCCTCTACACCGTCTCCACACCGCCTCTCTAACTCCTCTACACCGACTTCACACTGTCTTCCACCGTCTCTACGCTTCCTCTACACCGTCTCCACACCGTCTCCACACCGCCTCTCTACCTCCTCTACACCGACTTCACACTGTCTTCCACCGTCTCTACACTTCCTCTACACCGTCTCCACACCGTCTCCACACCGCCTCTCTACCTCCTCTACACCGACTTCACACTGTCTTCCACCGTCTCTACATTTCCTCTACACCGCCTCCACACCGTCTCCACACCGCCTCTCTACCTCCTCTATGCCGACTTCACACTGTCTTCCACCGCCTCTCTACCTCCTCTACACCGCCTCCACACCGTCTCCACACCGCCTCTTTACCTCCTCTACACCGACTTCACACTGTCTTCCACCGTCTCTACACTTCCTCTACACCGCCTCCACACCGTCTCCACATCGCCTCTCTACCTCCTCTACACCGACTTCACACTGTCTTCCACCGTCTCTAAACTTACTGTACGCCGCCTCTCTACCGACAGGCGGCGTGAAGTCACCGGCGATGATGTGGGCCGGTGTCAACATCACCAACCACCGAGACTGTCAGGAATCTTACCGGCGCAAAATAGGGGTCTCGGTCGACAACAACCAACACCTATGCGCCAGCGGCAATGACCTGAATCTGCCCGGCTGTGACCCCGCCGCTGGAGGCGGCTCCTGTAGGGGTGGCGTTGACGCCTGCGAGGTATGCAACGCCTATATGTCGCTGGGAAACGGCGGTAATTTCGATATGTTGATAGGTAACTTCGGTAATTTCGATATGTTGGATGCCGCTAAAGCTAAAAGGGAATGCAGTTTTATGTTACATAAAACCAACCAAAGTTCGGCAAGTATTGCACATATGAAATGCTGGGAGGGTCGCATGCATATTTTGGGTGGAATGTTCGCTGAGCATGGCAATTCAGGGGCGTAGCTACCGAGTGAAGGGGAGTCTGGGGGCCGGCCCCCTGGATTGCTTCAGCCCCCCCCCCCCAGATCAGCAGGGTTTTAACATTACTCATATGGAATTGGAAGGTCAACCACCTGGCTGCCCCCGTACTCCAAATTTGATGACGTTCCTGCGTGACATTAGGAATATCTTGACTTCCAACATGCTTTTGATTGGGTGAAGTTAAGCATCGTCTGCAAGTTCGACGGTGATTTCAGTCAGATGACGCGTCTTTCGAAGGAGAGGCGATCATATGTAGGAAGGTCTTATCCCCGCACAAATTATGATCTGACCGCCAACACATCTATAGGAACATATCTCTAATATTCAAGCGAAACTTTGTCCTGTTTCAGGGTGACAGCGGTGGTCCTCTGATGTTGCGGGTGGAGCACGGTAACCGGCAGCGCTGGGAAGCGATCGGCATCATCTCCTTCGGCACCGGCTGCGGCAGCCCCGACAATCCTGGCATCTACACTCGAGTGGACCACTTCCTCGACTGGATCGCAGAGACGGTGGCCAGGAACTGAGACTGACACGCCGGGCTGATGACTGGATTTAGATTGGATTCCTCGAATGGATTGCAGAGGCGGTGACAAGGAATTGATCCGATGGCTTGGCAGACGAGGCAAGGGAGACTGAGGTGGATGGAAACGAAAATACTGGCGACTAGCGACTGCAAAATCGCTAATGGTAACCGAAGGTCTGAACTTGGGTTCCAACTGGCAACCAAGGGGCAGAAACTGGTTAACTGGTGACTAAATGATTGGAAGCTGGATAACTGGCGATAGAATGATTGGGAACAGATATTCTGGTAACTGGAAGACTGTAAACTGGTGGACCGGTGACTGCATTACTGGAAATTGATGAGAAAGTGACTGCAAGACTGGATAAGGACGGGTCGATACTCGCAACATGCAGCTGGGATGCATGCTTAACTATCTAACTGTGCTTATGCTGAACTATCTTTTAACTCTCTAACCCATACTGCTGAGGACTCTGAGCTGCCTGGATGACAGTGTCATCCTTCGAAGAGGCAGAACGCCTTCTTCGGGCAAGAAGAGAAACACGTGGGCTGTAGCACAGGCGGACATTGTAGGCGTGTACTGTGCCTCGTTTCTAAGTAAGAACCGATACTTTGACATTTTAAGTTAATTGGAAACATCCGTCGACTGAAATTGCATCATAATATTTGAAGACGAAGAGTGGTCAGCTATTACTTCGTGCCGTATATACAAATGTATCGTTTTCTACATCCAAGTGTGCCTACGACCCGTAGTAAGAGGGACATTGTCCAATAAAAGTGTGGTGGCTGAGTATTTTCAGCCATCTTCCTCTGTGCTTGCTTATATTTCGCAGTGAAATAAACTTGCTGTATCTGTTTATATTAAATACACATTTAAATAACTACCCTAAGTTTCAGCGGCTAGACGAACATTACAAAATCGCATTACCAGTTATACCCGATAGTTGTTGATGTGCATGCCATGTAAATTATTCTACCTTTAACAATGGCATCAAATGCATGCACGTATCCCGTTACACATTTAGTGGAACATAATATATCGGCTGGCCTTGTCAATCCCATAATAGTACTGTTACTAATAGTAATAGTAGCTAGTTACTCCAGTTTTTTTGGGAGATTTTCAGTGTCAAAGTTCAAACGATGTCATGTCTTCCAGTGTACCTTCACTGATATAAATTCTTACTCCCTTTTAGGAGAGTTATCGAGAGTTGTCAAAAGCGACTCTCGATTACTCCCATGAGCTACTCTCCATTACTCTCTACCAAAACTCTAACACTAACTCCCCATTACTCCCCTTAAAACTCTCACCTGAACTCCCCATTACTCCACCAACTCATCATTACTCTTCCCAAAACTCTCCCTCAAACTCCGCATTACTCTCCAGAAATCTCTCCCTCAAACTCCCCATTACTCTCCACCAACTCCTTTCACTCTCCTGTACTCTCTCCCAAAACTCTCCCTTTATTCTAAAAAAATACGGTTGAACATCGTGTTTATTATAACGACGGGCCCGGTTATCTTCGCAAGAACGGATCAAACGACTAAGTCAGACACCGCAACAGACGATAGACTCCTCGCATCGGGACACCGCAGCACACAACTCGGTCACCCCATTAGAAGAGACTGCGAGAGACACCGCATGCGGTGTCTCGTTCGCTGCAGCGAACGACTACTCGGACACCACAGCGGAACACTCGAACGGCCCAGCAGACCAGACTTTGCGGGACACCGCAGCAAACAACTCGGACACCACAGCAAACGATCGGCCTGGACATTTTTCGCGGCGCCGGACAGACGGGCACGGCCATAGTCGCATCACGATATCAACCATAGGACCCTCTACCAATTACGCAGAGATTAACCACATCCAGACTTGTCATGCATACCAAATTGCACACAAATACCATTAACCCGCGCGGCGCTGGGGTCTCCAGCCGAACGCGTGGCGCTGGGGGTAAATTTTACCCCCCTCGTGTCTTCCGAACCAATAACCGCAGCGAGACGCGCAATGCGGCGATCACAAGCTCTCAACGAGAAGAATCGAATGCATACTCGAAATTCTTAAAATAAGATCACATGTCAGGTCACGGTCAGGTCAAATGTAAAAATGTAAGTATTTAAGTTTTTGGGCTATACTTTCCATCCAAAGCCTTATATTGCAACTATTATCTCACAAAGTGCTCCAGAATGTATAATACATTTCCCGCATAAGTAAAAGTGAAATTGTAAGCAAAGGTCAAGGTCAAGGTCAGGTCACAAAAGGTCACAGGTCTACGAAAGCCATGCGACACATGTTGTATGGGTTATTGTACACGTATAATTCGATAGTAGCAGTCATTTTCACAATCTGACAACATATAAGGTCAAGGTCAGGTCAAATAAGGTCAAAATTTGAAATTGATAAATATAAATAAAAAAGGCATGTTTCTAGACTAGTTTTGTCTTAGAAATACAGTGGTGGCATCTATTTGTCTGTATCTGGTCAGTAAAAGCCAGAAAACGCAATTAAAAAAATGACGTCATGAGTTACTTATACTTAGAGAGCTATAAGTCAGTCAAAAATAAAGATATTGCTTTCAAATTTGGTTTGAGCATCGTTGATAATCGGTTCTCTAATATATCTTCCGTTTTTTTTTTAATCTTCAAAAAAGACTTTTGTGAAAATTCTTCTCAAATTTTTTTCTTCTGCTCATTTTTCGGGTCAAAACCCAAAATTTTGAAAATCCGAGACAGCCATTTTAAAGGCAATGTTATTTTCTTTCTTTTGACGCCTTTTATTTGCGATTTGCATCAACATGCTATTTTCTACGATTTTTCAAACATTTAACATTTTTCACCAAAAATGACATGGCATGACGTCACTAAAACGCCATTATCTGCCAAAATTTTCACGAATTAAAAAAAAAATGGCAGAAGACGTAGAATTGATGCACCATAAGCTACCGTAAGTTTCAATTTGATATCTGTCATAGTTGTCAAGTTATTGAGAAAATCCGGGAGGGGGGGATAAAATTTAACCCCCCCCCCCAGCGCCGCGCGGGTTAACAATCAAAACCATTCGTTTGTTGAAATTTCCCTTACCCCTTTCTTTCAATCACTCACAATGCCAAACACTCACAGTTGCCTTCCACACCCGCCAGGCGCGCACAACTACACAACACAAACAAAAATGGCGGATGCCGGATACGTCTATTTCAGTTTCAGACGAAATGTTCTGGAACTTCTCTATTCCCCAAAACTCTCTAAAAAAAAATCCCCGCTTTATTCCGTATTATACTACCTACGAGAAATAGCGAGCATAATTGGGAGTATTTGCGTGAGTATGATTTAATGCTCCAATGCATCATTCTCTAAAACTCTTGTTTATCCCCCTCTAAACTCTAGGGTTGTTTACTCTGGCCGGAAAACTCTTAGGAAAACGCCACATTACTCTAGGCTCTACGTCGTTTGGGGAATGTGGAAGCACTTCAAGAGGAGAGTTTTGAAGAATACCTGGGTGTTGAAAGTGTAAGTTAAAATAATGCCGGTTCGTTATAAAGATTTGAGAAAAGAATAATAATACGACAAGCAAAGTTAAAGTCTTGGTGGTTCTCAGTCTCGGTCTTCAGTCAGCTCGGTGGTAAGCGCAGCGCGCACAAACGATCGTCAGGTGAGGTGGTGGTGGAATGTATATTTTGACACTTCCGCAAAGCGACATCGAATTTGGTGCCAAATAAAAAATATGGTAGCCGTGACGTAACATCCGTTCAAAAGGAAAACTTCAAAACACAAAGGAATTACTCTAAAACACTTCAAAATGTAGGAAAATTAAGGTACAAACATGACACACTCCCCACTCGAAATTGGTACAATTTCGAAACACTAACTGAACAATGCAGTCTAGGCAGGCGAGCGACAAAAGCGCGCGGGCAGCAAACTAGCAAGTCTGAGCCAGCAGTCAACGCGGTAGCGATAGCAGTGGGCACAACTCACAAGACACATTCCTGGTGGCGCCCGTCGCGCGGGCGCGGTCTCGCCGCCTTACTCGGCGGCCTCCAGCGCGTACAGCCGGCTGAGTGGACGGCGCGTGCTCCGGCCACGCAGGGCGATGACTGCGGCGCGTGCCCGGCCGTCCGGTCCGCGCAGGAGCGCGGTCACGCGAGCCAGTGGCCACCGGCCGCGCGGTCCCTCGTTGTGGACCAGCACCACGTCTCCGACACAGGGAAGGCGACCCGGGAGACACGGGGCGAAGTGCTCCAGCAGCGGAGAGCGCGCTGGTACTCCGTACACCATCGACGGTTGAGGTGGTCACATACTCGCCGCCGGTGTCTCCAGGCCCTGGTAATAGAACATTCACTCAGTGACGGACATATCACCCCGTCGATGGAAGTCACCCCGAAGAGGCACTGCTGGCGTGAGGAGGTTCTCCCCATCCCCCTGGGTGAGGGGACGCAAGTTGATCGTGAACGCGAGCTCATACAGAGTGACCGACAGTTCTTCAAAGCCGAGGTGACTTTGGTGCAGAGTTATCCTCAGAGCCTTCTTGGTCACGCCCACCATGCGCTCCCAAAACCCTCCCCACCATGGGGCAGCCTCAGGGATGTATCTCCACGTCACATCTCGCGGGAGGTGACCCAACAGTGCATGGAAGGTGCGGGCGTTGTCGCTGTAGATCAGGGTTGGGGTACCACGTAACGCGAAGAACCTTCTCAGCGCCAAGATCAGGTCGGCTGTAGACTGCGAGCGGACTAGCTCCAGATGCACAGCACGCGAGATGGCACACGTGATCAGCAATATCCATACCTGGATGGATGGACGGACGGACGGACGGACGGACGGACGGACGGACGGATGGATGGATGGATGGATGGATGGATGGATGGCCTGTCTGCATAAAGGTAACAATGACCACAAATTGTCAGTATCATATCATGCCTGATTCTGAAGCATGTCAAGTCTGCTTTTACAAAACCGCATGCAAAATATGTGTGATCATATGTCACTAGTATGACTGTTATGCCTCAATTTCATACAAATTAGGAATGAGCAGGTATTGAATCTGGAATGTGAAATACACTACCTTTGTATACACTACACAGCAGGTCACAAATGAAGCTTACATATATTTTTTTAGTATGCATAACAAATAACACAACATGCAACAAAGATCACTTACTCTGACTCAGCAATGGGATAATCTTGTCGAGAACAAACAAATAAATATTCAGTGCAAATCAACTCACCAAACAAATGCAGCGTAGCGGAAGGCGTTTTCCGGGAATGACGGATGGCCCACGACGGACAGCCCTGACGTCACGTAGCGTTATAATTGGCCTCGGGATTGATCTGCTTCCTTCATGTTTAAAACTTCCAAAAAGTGTCTCTGGTTCCTACTTTGAAAGTTAATTTGTTCTTCAGGAAAGACTTGAGGAAAATAACTGTTTTTCCATTATATAAGTACTCTGGGTTTTCCGTTCGTTGACACAGACAAAAAATCGAATCCATGTGACGTCACAGAAAAAAAAGCTACCAGAAGGCGTACCTGCTATGTGTATCTTACGGTGTGCATTATACAAACTGGTGGCGCACATAAAGCGGCACTGTATACCTAATTCGATTCACCATAAAATCGGGAGGTGTGACGCGTTTGTGACGTAAATCTGAAAATGACGTCATGTTGTATAATATTGTATTTCATGAATATCTCCACAGTTCCCGGGTTTTATGACAAATAAATAACATAATAATTATCTGCTTACTCTGTTTAGTCATTGTATATCATTCGTTCGAATCTACCAGGGTCGACACTTCCCTTTAAGTAATTTCGACAAAGGATGTGGAAAGTTTGTGGTCGCCCCTATTAAAAGACAAAGATTCATTTCCCCGAAACCTCTTCGGTAGTAGGTCCCTACCTCCGTCGGGCGGGCGCCGGATGTAGGTACACTCTCTGGCACGTAGTATCTGATCACGACGCCTCGTTAACCCACGACTTACTGGGAGGGGGGGGGGGGGCTATTCCCCCCCCCCCCCGTTATTTTGCATTACCTCCTAAACGAACACCAGTATCGTTACAAATATTTCAGTACCTTCTCTCCCATCAATTCTACACATGTTGACCAAAGGAAAAAGATGAGATTATGATAGGTCAATCGGGAATGACGTTTGAGTGACGTCATGTTCTTCGGTTTTTGTTGAAAAATAATGGTTTGCGGAAAACGCTGTCAACAGTACAATGTTTGAGATAAATTGAATTGTCTTAAATCAAATTACTGACGACAATAGACCGGGCTATCAAACTGTAATCTCGGATTTGTGAGTTTTGTATTCAAAATTTTGAAAAATACAAATACATTTTTGTTAACAATATTTTCCAAAAAAACAGAGTTATCACAAAACCGGAATATATGTGATCGAGACGTTTTCGGTGAATATGTGTACCAAATTTCAAGTCGATATATTCAAAAATGACTGACTTATGACCTTTAAATGACAAAAATCGACCACCTCTCACAGCATTACTCTGGATAAAAAATTAATTTCCGTGTTTGCTTTTTACTTCTATTGATATGGAACAAACAATGTTCTAACTTCTAAGGTCATGTTTCGCGTTCTAGACGAAAAACGCACCCATACACATGTGTTACAACACCTTATGACCGTAATCTGCAGTTAGACCTCGTGACCTCGGATGACCTTGACCTGACCCAATGTCATGCACGGCTAAAAATGGTACTTAGAAATGTCAGACACACGAATAATACCGATTTATCGACTGCTTATGCGTTTAATATCGCAATTTTGCGCGACAATTCCTTCCATCGTGACCTTTTGGCACGATCAAACATTTTGTACTTGACCTGATCTGTGACTTCATCGTTGACCCTGAGGTAAACAATATTAGGCTTCCTTCGATACATTTTCCAGGGATATCGAATGCCGTTTGAATATTTACAATCGGTCCAGTAGTTCCGGAGATCGGAGGGGGGACAAAAAAATAGTCCCCCTCCAGTAAGTGGCGTTATGGAATATACCCCAGTAACTCGCGGGTTAACCCGCGCACTGCAGGGGCTTTGCGCCGAACACGAACTGCAGGGGGGTTGATTTCCGCCCCCCCCCCTGAGATCTCGAAAACTACGCAGCGTAGCGAGAAGCGGAAAAAGGCATTTGATAGCTTCATACATGTTCTATCGAAATTATTTCAGTGTTTTTTTTAAGTCAGGTCAAAATTGAGGTCACCAGAGGTCACCAAAGGTCAAATTTTCCAGTTTTTCCTGTTTTAGGACATCGCTCCAGACATTCCCATATATCTCAGAAACGATGATAGTTAGAAGCAAACGGAAAAAATAAAACGCCAGCCAGTGAAATTTGTAATCAGTAAGGTGTCCTCAGATTTGATGTCAGGTCAATATTGGAGGCTCCAGAGGTCAAAAAGAAAGAAAAATCCGTTCTTTTTGCTAAATCGTGTTTTGCCATTAACTTTTTACTTAATAAAGATAACGGAAAACTGTTTACGCCATTATGTTTATCTTGTCAAGGCGCTTTGCATGATATATATGGTGACCTTGTTAAGTCAACTTTACAATTTGACCTAAGGTCAAGGTCAAGTGGTGACCCAAGTAGAGCATGTTGTATATGGGAAGACGTGTCTCGACAAGAAAAACACATTGATGTCTGTTTTACTTCTCTATCTGCATTATGTCGAGAGTTATTGACAAAAAAGTGATGGTGACCTCGCATGACCTCAAATGACCCAATAGGGGTCACTGAACAAAACTTACACTTGGATCATCAAGAATATCCTATAATAACATGATCCAGAAGTAATTGGACTAGTACCATGCATATCCTTGAAATAGGAAGCATTTGTATATTTCCCCATTGACTTATTATGGGGAGGTTACGAAATTGACCTGACCTTAGGTCACCGATATCAAAATTCCAAGTTATACGAATTGTAAGTCCTGATGCTTTCATGACATCCTGTAAGTTTCAACCTGATCGGTGAAAAACTCTGGCTTTGGCACAACTGCAAACATTTTTGGTGGTGGGTTCACTTGACCTGGTCTGGTGACCTGACCTGAGATGACCCGAGCATATTTGTGTATCAAAGTGTGCGCAATTGATGTCCTAACAGGTGTATCAAAGCCGGGCGGCGCTGCGCGCCGCCGTTTTTTCGCTATCTTTGAAAAACCTGAGGGGGCGGAAATCACCCCCCTGCAGTGCGCGGGTTAATATCCGTTTAGCCGCCCGAGCGGCGCGGCGGCCCCGTGTCAGAGACTGTACTTGGCGTCAGGCGGAGCGGGGTGGAGCCAGAACGGCAGCTGCTATCGTACGACTTCTCGTGAAATACAAAGAGAAAATTACTTCTTTCTCCACATATATCCATCAGTTGTCCAAACCAAAGTCATATTCGTAGTTTTGAGCTCAAGATGCACCGTATGGTTGAATTTCAAGACAACTTTCAAGGTGACCTATTCCCTTAACCCGCGAGTTACTGGGGGGGGGGGGGGATATTTTTTGCCCCCCCCCCCCTCCCGTTATTTTCCAATAACTCTTTAACAAACACCGGTATCGTCACCAAACTTACAGTACCTTCTCTCACATCAATTCTACACACGTTGGCAAAAGGAAAAATATGAGGTTATGATAGGTCAACCGGGAATGACGTTAGAGTGACGTCATGTTCTTCGGTTTTGGTTGCAAAATAATGGTTTGCGGAAAACGCTGTCAAAGGTACGATGTTTGAGAAAAACTAAATTGTCCTAAATCAAATTACTGAAAATAGACCAGGCTATAAAACTGCGATCTCGGATTTTTGAGTTTTTTTTTATTCAAAATTTTCAGAAATCCAAATACATTGTTTTTTGTTTTTACAAAAAATTCAAGTAAGAATCGGAATTATAAAAAAACGCAATATATGTGATCGAGACGTGTGCGGTGAATATGTGTACCAAATTTGAAGTCGATATCTTCAAAAATGGCTGAGTTATGACCTTTAATGACAAAAATCGACCACCTCTCACAGCATTACTATGCATACAAAATGCATTTCCATTTTTGTTTTTGTCTTCTATTTATATGGAACAAACAATGTTCTAAGGTCATTTTACGCGTTCTAAACGATACACAAACCCATAAACATGTGTTACAACGCCTAATGACCGTAATCTGCAGTTTGACCTCGTGACCTCGGATGACCTTGACCTGACCCAAGGTCATAAACAGCTTAGAAAGGTACTTAGAAGTGTCAGACACACGAATCATACCGATTTATCGACAGCTTATGCGTTTAATATCGCAATTTTGCGCGACAATTCCATCCATCGAGACCTTTTGACACGGTCAAACATTTTATACTTGACCTGACCTGTGACGTCATCGGTGACACCGAGGTCAACAATATTATGTTTCTCTCGATAAATTTCCCAGGGCTATCGAATGCCGTTTTAATTTTTACATTCGGTCCAGTAGTTCCGGAGATCCGAGGGGGGGGGGGCAAAAAATACCCTTCCCCAGTAAGTCGCGTTATGAAATATACCCCAGTAACTCGCGGGTTAAGTAGGTCCTGCAAAAACAAAGGGATACTTAACACGCGCCCTGGAGGGCCTCTGATAATTACACGCCCGGGGGGATTTCACTCCCCCCCCCTATGATCTCGAAATCCACGCAACGTAGCGACAAGCTGGAAACAGCGTTAGATAGCTCGAGACAAGTTCTATCGAAAATATATCGGTCGTTTTTAGGTCAGATCAATATTGAGGACACCAGAGGTTATCGAAGGTCAGATTTTCCAGTTTTAGGACTTCACTTCTAACACCCCAAAATATCTCGGGAACTATGATAGTTAGGAACAAACGTAAAAACAACCGAAAGCTCTTTAAAAATGCAATCACCACATATGTCCTCAGATTTTAGCTCAGGTCAATAGTTTAGGCTCCAGAGGTCATCAAATGTCAAAAATGTTATTATTTTGCAAAACTGTTTTTGTCAAATAACTTTTTACCTAATAAAGATAAAGCAAAACGATGGACACCATCGTGTTTGTCTTGTCAAGGCACTTCGAATCATATTCATGTTGACCAGGTTAGGTCAATCGAAAAATTTGACCTCAGGTATATCTACAAGTGTTGACCCAAGTAGGCCATGTTGCATATTGGGAGACGTGTCTCGACGAGACAAACACATTGTTACCATTTTCACTTCTCTATCTATATTATGTCGATAGTTATTGACAAAACAGTGCTGGCGGTAACGAAATTGACCTGACCTTAGGTCACCGATATTAGACATCTGAGATATCAAAATTGTCGGTATTTATGACCTTATGTAATCCTGCAAATTTGAAACCGATCGGACTAAAACTGTGGCTGTGGTACTACTGCAAACGTTTTGGAGGTGGGGTCATCACGTGACCTGGTCTGGTGACCTGACATGAGATGACCCGAAGTCAAGAATTGCATATATTGTGGGTAATTAGTTGCCAAACAGGTATGCAAAAAACGGCGGTGCTGCGCTCCGCTGTTTTTGCGCTATCCTTGAAAAACCGGATGGGGCGGATTTTGCCCCCCCCCCCCCCCCCCCCCCCCCAGGGCCCTGTTTCACCAAGTGAATATATTCCTTTTCGGTGCCATACATATTCACTTTTGTCATACTATGACATATTCTGTTTCACCAAATGCCGTACTGGAAAACTTATGCCATCCAAAGTATGACAGCCAAAGTACGGCATTTTTTGAATATATTCCATTTCGACCGGCCGATCTACTTCTTTAGCCAGCTGATTGCCGTGTTTGCTTACATTCAAAGTATGCCAGTTTTAGTGGCATACTTTGGATCCTCAGCGCCAAGCTCAGTGCGGGTTATATTGCTATTGAATCATCAACGGATAGATTGGTCAGCGAATTTTAGTGGCATAATTATTGTTTTATTATGCATTGTTGTGTCGTTCGTTTTGTTTTGCATTTTCAACTATTCCTGTTGGTGTTTTTGCTGGCATCTGTTTTGAGCATCGTTGTTCTGGAGAATGGAAGGTGAAGTTGAAGCTGGTGAGGCCATGTTGGGCCTATTAGTAGAAAACGCGTTTTCAACCACGTTCAAACGGTGATGCAGATTTGTCTGCGGATAACTGTTTAGGTGAGATATACTTACTAAGAAATTGCATAGAAAAGACGGTAGATATAGAAAGGACGGTATTTCGTATGTTGGTCGTAATAAAAGCTTGTCTTTCACTGTGTATGTATTTAACCGCATATCTAAAAAACCGGAGTGGACGAGACTCGAACCATCGACCACCGGATGTAAGTCCCAGCGCTCTATCACTTACGCTATCACAGCAACCGCGGTCCGGCTGCTTATTTAATAAATAATCCAAATCAACCTGATGAGCCTACATTTCCATGGGAGCAGAATCATCAAATGAAAACAACGTAACTACCTAGCTCTCAATTATTCCAATATAATGTGAAACGAAATATTGCGGAGAATAGTGTGCGTCTGCCACAAAACTCACAAGAAAATTGTATCTTAATTGATGTGCTAATCGCGACAGGCTGCGGTCACCAACACATATTTGTCAGAGCATGATACACACGGAAGATATCTTCAAAGAATATTTATTTTCAAGTTACCAAAACGCTCAGCATCTCGCTCGAATATGATTTTTGTTTCGATCTGCTATCCTCTGTTAAACTGCTGTCGCAGTCATAGTTAAGATAAAACACACGCATATCTCCACACTACACAGCTTGTTACCCGACGCCACCACGCTGTTTCTTCAGCAAATGTTTTCCGCAGTTTATCTTCATAGCCTTTTGATTTCATACTTCGGACCAAGGCCGTACTTCGGACTGATGGCAAGTCGGTCCGCGTTCGTGTCGCACAATGGCGAACGTGAACTTCTCCACTTGCAAAGTCACCGGCGATTGACTCTTGCCTTTTGCTTTCATACTTCGGACCAAGGCCGTACTTCGGACTGATGGCAAGTCGGTCCGCGTTCGTGTCGCACAATGGCGAACGTGAACTTCACTTGCAAAGTCACCGGCGATTGACTCTTGCTCTGGCGCTGAAGGCATTCGCTTAACAATTACCTTAGTGAATAAAACAATCTAAATTTTAACGTCAATCATAAAAAACAACAGGAAACCACTTAGGTTTCATAGGTAGTAGCTAACAGCCATGACATTACACCAGACACGGTAAAGCCGGCGACGAGAATGTTTGTTTACATTAGTCCTGTTTACATCGCACTAAACAAATTCCACTACATTTCCGATAAGTTGTGTGTAACGAGACTTTTTGTAGAATTTCCCTAGGTTTAAAGAGGGATGCATATCCATGGACTACAAATATAATCCATGGCAAATCTACTTCATTATGAACTCATACGCCCTCGTAGCACAACTTCCTCGGCTCGGAAGCGCTATAACTATCAGCTGGAGTTGCTGCAGCTGTTGGCCGCCAGGGACCGCTAGTGAGCCAGGGTATTATGACGTAGAAAGCAAATAATAGCAGTTAAATATTTAACGATAAATGTGTATTTATTTATAAATAAATATATTCATCAATATTTAGCGGTACCATTTGCTTCGACGTCATAACACCCAGGCTGACTAGCGGTCCCTGGCGGCTAACTGATGCAAGAACTCTAGCTGATAGTGCATGCCGCTATAACTGTACGAATTGGTGGATTTGCGTGCACGTTTGTTCACCGATTGTTACCCAAGGCCATATATAGGGTTACCTACCCTACTTTTGTTTCTTTCTCAGTTATCACTTATCTTGAAACCACAGGTAAGATTCTATTGTATTTTTTGTTCCGTTTATGATTGTTTTTGTTAAAGTTTTTTTGTTTTGTTTTTCCCCATTGTGTTTGTAATACTAATTAAATGTAGTCACATTGACATGAAATACTCACCCAATTAAATATGAATGTAGGTATGCAGGTACCAATTATACCTATATTACCACATAAGGGTGGGTTGGGATGGTTAGGTTATGCTTTAAAACCTCACTGAATAGTATAACCAAACCCAAAAGGTAGGTATAAATGCAGCATTGCATGATAGTGGTGTCTGGCGGCCATGGTTTTAGTTAGGCACCTACCCAGGGGCGCATTCAGACCTTCAGAAAGGGGGGCAAGCCCCCGGGAGAGGCCCCACACCAAAAAATACCCCTTGATATGAAAAACTACGGATTTTGGCCACTTTATTTTGTGAGGCCCCTTGTTAACAATTTTTCTTTGTCTACTTTTGATGAGCTGGATTGGACCCTGTGACCAGTAAAGGGGGGGGGGGGGCAATTGCCCCCCTTGCCCCCCCCCCCTCCCCTGGCTGCACCCCTGCACCTACCTATTAAGGAAAGTAAGGTAATGGTAGTGCAGGCATCACACAAGCTTCCATATGACCGGTAGGGTAGGCTGTCCTGATCGGACTTAATGTACCATAATTGCTGGGAGGGTTAGATCAGGGGCACATCATGTCTAAAAAAAACAAATTATACCTGGCAGATTCTGCATAGTGGTGATTTGCATCTTTACCTGTTGAAGTAGGAAACAAACTTGAGGTCACACCTTTGTTTTGGCTCATTTACATCAAAGTTGGCTAGACATTAAAAAACAACTCAGATACAATTTGTTTTTTAGAATATTTAGGAAATATTTGGTGATTGAAAAGCATTTTATTGAATGCTATTCATAATTTTGTTTTTAGTGATGACATAACCTTGCAGAGTCAGCCCAAGACCCTATAACCAGGTAAAGACAAGCCATTTGACATTGAACTTGGCAGACCGCCGGATGACATCACTGGCGGGCTCTGCTCCTTCATGGGCACCGCGCTCATGCCAAAATCTTACAATGGCTGTAACTCTTAAACAGCAAAAATACCTCCCTATGGAGTATGGAGGCATATTTTCGGAATCCGCATCCAGGAGGCCCTGTATGCAAAATTTGGGGCAAATTGAGACACCCCAGAATATCACACTGTCAGTGTGATATTCTGATGCTGCTAACTTGATGAACGTCAGCATCAAAACTTGTGTGTAACCCCAGCGCTACTGGCCTTAGCGCTATTGGCGCTATCGCACAACAATCACCACCAAATGACTGGTCAATTTCAACTAATATGCTATTGCTAGCTGAAATCTTGCAATTTGATTGGTGCAGTGCTCTACCGCCAGTGACATTAAATCACGTTTTGCCAGCACCAGCGAGGTGGCTTATATGGCGCTCAAGCGGTGTCACCCCCTGAGTCAGCCACCATTACAAATCACCATGTTAAGCTGAGTGTGACGTAATGTGGCGCTGGGCTGGCATGGCATGTGCCTTACTGTGCCATGTGGTGAGACTGAATTCATATTTTGTGTGATTTACATTTGTTTTACATGCCTAATTGTGGTCATTTTAACGAGTGCTCATTTGAGGTGCCGTTACAAAGGCCATACCTCCGAAACTCATCATCATCATTTTACCTTATACCCCTAATGTCTGTTTTTCCAAGGTAATTTATTTCTTAAAAACATTGTTGCTTTATGTTGGGGTTTAGCAAGGTTGGTTGTCCTGTTCAGTAGTGGATTTAATTCAAGGTGATATACTTATATGATTGATTATTATAAATGAATTTGCTGAACATTTAAGGTTCTTTTCTCTGTTTTTAGTCATTAGTAGAGTCCATGTAATGTCTTGTATTTAATGTCAGCAATGTTATGACTAAGTTTGTGCCTTTTTAGCATGGCAGAGGAGCGCACCAGGTGGGAGCGCCATGAAATTGCGGCCATGTTGGCGATCCTGGCCGACCTCAGCATTGAGCGCCAGCTCGACATGTCGGGCGTCCGCAAGGGCGTCCTATTTGGGCAAGTGGCGCAGCTGCTCAAGGAGCAGCTGCCCGACAACAACAAAACGTGAGTAGTTCACATATGGTAAAAATGTTTTGTGTGACGGATTCTGGTTACTAATTAGCTCTTGTTTTGGATGTTGTTTATGATCCAACAACCAGGACTTCTGTTTTCTTGCTAATATTAATTTCCCTGTGATCCTCATGAACCATCTGTATGTTGTTTTCACTTGTCTTCCTTTGCCGGTGTCATCAATCGTTTAAATTCTCCACCACACAACACCTGACAGGGTTGGAATTTTACATTTGTGTTGGTGTACGAGTACATATCTTCGCAAGGGAAGAGTAAAAAAATAACCTGATGGTAGACCAAGAATAGTATATACCATTGATCTCTATTATAACTAGATGGCCGACTCCTGCGCTCAGGCCGTTCCTGACAGCAATTCACTAGCGAGGCAAAAATGTGCTTCTTCTTCTAAAGTTAACACTAAACCATACGACGAAATTTGTAGTGTCTTGGAACTAAGGTCATCTTAGGTAGTTCTGTGCAAGATATTTTATATTTTAATACAATTTTGTGTTGAGAATAAGACAGGCTATCTATTGAATGCAAAAGTAAGACATGTTATCCAGTTTTTCAGCTGATAAGTGGTGCTGAAGTGGAGGTGTGTCGGAGCCTCAACTTTAAAATAGTCACGTGACTTCGCCTTGTTACCTCTTTACCGTGAAGCGCTCGCGACGTGAACTCGCGCGCGCGTGGTGGCTGCGTGTAAAACCTGAGGCAAGATTCGCTGTGAGGGGCTTGGTGCTGTGTCAGAGTATATCAGTATTCAGTATTCAATTAAATTCAAAGCCAGTAACCAAAATTCAAAGTACCGTGGTTGAGATGTTGCGTTAAAGTGTCGTGTTGAACTTGTCACGCTGTTGGTACACGATAGCATAATGGTTAGGAGTTGAGGCGCGTTTTTTGTCTCTAAATTTCGCACCATTTCGCATAAAATAGGTGAGTTTTCAGTAATTAGATAGGGGCACCAGGGCATTGGTGCCCCGCCTCCCCCTCCTGGATTCAAGGGGGAACGGTGCCCGGTGCCCCCCCCCCTGTTTCACCGCCTATGGATGCGAATCCCGACTCCCTCAGGGCGATCTCGCGGCAGTCAGGGCCGCCACCACTCCTTCGCTTTGCATGTAGCAGGTCACTGTGTTCGCATGTGTATCTTACCATGATAACGCTATCCTTACTAACTAACCTGATCTATCAATGTTTATGTTTCAGTTCGAAACAAATTCAAGAAAAGTACCGACTCCTCAAAAAGAAATTTAGTGAGGTTGTCGGTAACAACCAGCGGAGCGGTCGGCAGCGCTCCACGATGGAGTTTTTTGAGGAGCTGCAGCGACTGGTCGGAGACCGGCCGACGTATTTACGTCCGCATGGACTAGATATGGATTCGGCGGTGAGGGTGGCCAGCGCCCACCTAGACTCGTCCGTGTTCGGTAAGTCACATACAAATATGCTTTAGTGGCACTGCCACTCCCGCGAACGGACGAAAAGACTCGACGGAAGCTCGCTTTCTGCGACTGCAATGCATATCTACTACGAAATAATGCATCGGAGAAAAGGCATCACCTTCCAGAATGTGACCTCTCTGCTGGGCTATTTCCTCTTGTGTCACGGTTTTCAAACATGTAACACAGAGGGAAGGGCGCGGCGCAGGTTCGCTTTCTACGGCAGCAATGCATCGGCATCTCTACTACGAAGCAATTCATCGGAGAAAAGGCATCACCTACCAGAATGTGTGTTATCTGCTGGGCTATTTCATCTTGTGATGATGGGCGCCATCTGGCACCGTTTGTTGGCGCACCTTTAAATTCCAATATCATCCTCTTCCTCCTTATGAAGTCAAAAGGCATATATCTTTATAAAAGGGCGCAATCGAAGAACGCCTCCCTGCACGCGATCTGGAGCAAATTAAAAGTGCATGCTAGTGAGTCGTTCAGTATCGATCGAGTTGTGTCGAACGGCTGACATAACAGAATGTGTGCATTGCAATTGTTCTAAATAGTTTCTTTTCATCCCCAGCACTACGACTAACATATTATTCGATGTGTTTTTATGGTACCGATCTTTTGCTTCAATAGGCCTATCGTTATCCATGATTGAGCAGCGATAATGAATGAGGTCGTACAGTCCGTTGCGCCCTCATACTTGCGTTCTCTTGATTTGCATCTTATGTGTTTTCTTTTCCAGTCGGCACTCGTCATGCGGACGAAATGAACACGGACGACGTCTCGACGCTGGCCGACTCACCAACCATCGCAGACGCCGCGTCGCCGTTGGCCGGACCATCGCGAGGTCACGAGTCGCCCGTCACGAGTCGCCGGCCAGACCTGCCACCATTTCCGCAGCGGGGCTCCGACTCCGACGATAGCGTGGAGGAGCTCCACCTGTACACCTCACCGGAGCCCTCCACAGCTGCCGCAGTCCCGCTGCGGACAGCCTCGGCGGGCAGCGCCGCGCCCGGCCCAGCTCGTCGGCGGGCTTCGGCGGACAGCGCCGCGCCCGGCCCAGCTCGCCGGCCGCCCTCGGCGGGCAGCGCCGCGCCCGCCCCAGCTCGCCGGCCGACCTCGGCGGGCAGCGCCGAGCCAGGCCCAGCTCGCCGGCCGACCTCGGCGGGCAGCGCCGCGCCCGGCCCAGCTCGTCGGAGGGCTTCGGCGGACAGCGCCGCGCCCGGCCCAGCTCGCCGGCCGCCCTCGGCGGACAGCGCCGCGCCCGGCCCAGCTCGCCGGCCGACCTCGGCGGGCAGCGCCGCGCCCGGCCCAGTTCGTCAGAGGGCTTCGGCGGACAGCGCCGCGCCCGGCCCAGCTCGCCGGCCGCCCTCGGCGGACAGCGCCGCGCCCGGCCCAGCTCGCCGGCCGACCTCGGCGGACAGCGCCGCGCCCGGCCCAGCTCGCCGGCCGACCTCGGCGGACAGCGCCGCGCCCGGCCCAGCTCGCCGGCCGACCTCGGCAGGCAGCGCCGCGCCCGGCCCAACTCGTCGGCCGGCCGGTTCTCCGACGGTCGGCGAGCCGGTCGCGCAGCGGCCACGACTGGTCGGCGGTGACTCTGAGGGACCGGACGACGATTTGGAGGATCCGGAGGGACCGGCCGATGTCCGGCCGCCAGGAGCCGTCGGACGCGGGCGCGCGGGGGGGAGGGGTGGCGCCGGCGGCAGGCGACGTCGGCAGCGCGCCGCCGAAGAAGACGAGTCGGTGGCGCTGCTGAGGCGCCTTGTGGAGCTGGAGGAGGTGTACCGGCCGCTAGAGTTCGCGGTGTTCCGCGACCTACGGGACATTGCCGCCGAGTGTGCGGAGCAGCTGAGGGCGCGCAGGAACGGCCAATGATAATACTGATGGCGATGTCGAGCGAAGTGGCGTTTTAGTTTTTGGTTTAATATAGTCTCGTTGCTACGTTTGTTATATTAATTCACGTGTTCCTGAAAATAAGTGTTTTTTTTTCTTCTTCATTTTTTGTTTGATGTATTTTCATTTTGGTTTCTTATGTTGTATTTATTTATTTTTGTGTGATATATTGTTTTCTTTCTTCTCCATTTTTTTGGTTTAAATCTAGTAATCGTCAATATAATTTGTTAACAGTTAATTCCTAGTTTTTTTGTCCCTTTGCTTGTATGTGTCGTGTGTCTCGGCCTTCAGGAAGCAACATTGCCTACAGGGTAATCCAGTTGTCGTGTCGTGTCGCAAAATGAAGTTTTCTCCAACCGTTATGTCCCTGGCATGCCCCAGTTCATTGGTGAGAAATCGACTAACGGATTCGTTGCGTCACGTCCATCAACTCCTCAACGATTAACAACAGAACGCAGGCCGAATGAAGAAATTTCGTTTGTTCCACGTTTAGTATCGATGTTTGGAATAATCACGTTTACCTCCACCCGTTTGGTACCTCTATACCGAGCTCCAGTAGTAAATTCCGTCGCTGCAGTTCAAGAGCGCTGGACTCCCCCGGTAGCGAGAGCCCGGTTTCGAGGCGCTTCGGCACTAGTTATTTGCTCCGGACTAGGATGGCATGCGGACGGTGGCAGCGCCCGCACTGAAAGCCAGCTGGCGTCTGTGAGCGGGGCAGACCGAGCCCGGCTATGTGGGCACGTTAAACTTTCGCCTCTAAATTCTGCAGACTGTCCGGAATTTCACGATCGGACGGTAGGGGTATGAGGTCTACGCAACAAGGTCTGCTTAGCGCGGGCTCTCACCTCATCAATACGTTCATTGCAAAGGTTCGGACTAAATTTATTTAGAAAAACAAGTTTGTCAACGGATCTGGCGCGACGCACCTGTCAACGCAAGATGAACGAAAACAACGACCGTTCAAACAACACAGGTTATTGTCAGGGTACAGGCTCACTTCACCGCCAGACTGTTAAACACCGCTCCGAGATCTCCTACACGGTTGTACCTGCAATAGCGTTCGCCTGCGCCATCCTACACAACATCCTGCACACCAACATCACAACGTCCACAACCGACTAATGCCATACTCCATCACCTCCAGACCTCCATCCGCGTCTACTGGGCGACCCGTTGTGCCCACAGTGCGTCACATAGCCTCTGGCGCTCGGCAGCGGCAACGCGGTACTCATCACCGCGAGGCGTGCGGTCGATATCGGCCGCGGGCTGTTCGGCGGCATCGGCAGCGGCCGTCTCCAGCCACTGGCGTTCAAAACGGTCACCGTGCTCCTCCACGATGTTGTGTAGGATGGCGCAGGCGAACGCCATTGCAGGAACAAACTTGTATGAGATCTCGGAGCGCTTCAGCAGCCGGCGCCACCTGGCCTTGTACCGGCCAAAGCAATGCTCCACCGGCACCCTGGCGTGGCTCAGTCGGGCGTTGAAGTGAGCCTGCTGTTCCGTCAGGGCACCGGTGTAGCCCTTCATCAGCCAGCGCGACAGTGGGTAGGCTGGGTCGCCGGCGATCCGCAGCGGTACCTCCTCGCCCATGAACTGCGTCGTACCCTGGCAAATAGAAACCAGTGTAATGTTATAAATGTAGCTGCATGAACGTGCACAAGAGAGGACGGGACAATATTGCCTCCTGAAGGCCAAAAGAGAAATATAGAATAGGATTTGGTTTAAAGGAAATAATTCACCTTCAACATCGGGCTTGATCTGAAACAGCAGTTTTGAAGCCCGTGTTGGGAAACCCCTATCTGCAAGTTTTATTGGCTGAAATTGGCTCTCCAGTCGAAAATATTTACTTTTTGGCGAAGGAATACGGCGCCATATGACATTCCCTACTGTCTGACAGCGCCAGCGCTGCCTGGCGCATGCGCAGGCAAATAACGCACACCATAACATTAATAATGTACGACCTTCTGTCCTGAATTGGCACGATGTATGACAATTTTCAGACATAAAAGTATTAAAAAATATAATCAAATCATGTTCTGAAAAATATCCCGCATGTGAACTATTTTCTTTAAGATATCCCCCTAAAAAACTAACAGCTTATTTTCACTTAGATGCCATTACAAGCATAATCACGACCGCTTTCTCACCTGTGGCAGTTCGCCATTCTCCATTTGCCGCCACAGACTGGACCGGCGCAGGACTCGGGCGTCATGGGAGTTCCCCGTGTCCATGCAGGTCACGCTCAGGAACCTGTCACAGAGAAAATGAAGTAAGTGTTTAGTCACAATACGATTTATACCAAACAACACATTTCAACTACGGCGTATTCAAAAGCACACGAGTTCGACAAACACAGCCATCAACTGTTCACTGCTGCAATTTACGATTCCAGGTCTTCCTCCTTTGATCGCTGTGGGAGATCCCGTCAACGATATTGCCAAACAGTGTCGCATTTTTTAATACAGAAAAGGTAATTATTTGTTCGTATCTTGTCCAAAAAGTAAAAAAAGTTATAAAAAAATGACTTCATCGGTTTCTTACACTTATGGAGCCATTACTCAGTCAAAAATAAAGATATTGCTTTGAAATTTGGTATGGGTATTGTCCATACTCAGGTTTCTCACATATATTCAGGTTTTTCTAAAATCTTTGAAATTTTCGATTTTGTGGGGATTTAAAAAAAAAACATTTTTATTTTATTTTAGGGGTTAAAAACCCAAAATTTTGGAAATAAAAGATTGCCATTTTAAAGAGAATGCCATTATGTATCTTTGGTGAATTGCGTTCGCAATTTCCTTTAACACTGTTTTCTACCATTTTTATAATATTTATCGTTTTTCCACCAACATGACGTCATCAAAACATGATTATCTCCCAAACTACTTAACTAATTTCAATAACATTTTTACAGCAAACGTATAATTGTTGTAAACTCGGCTACCGAAAATTTCAGCAAGATGCGCTGCATGTGTAAAAAGTTATTAAATAGTTATTCAATAAAAACCTCAGGGGGGGGGGGGGGGGGCTGTCAGACGCCCCCCTAGGGCGAGGGTTAAGTTGCTTTTTAGAAATCCTCCGGAGGTGGCAATATCCCTTTGAGTGATAAGCCTAATTTCCCATAATTCGATGTTTGAATTAATTGGTGCGCATTTTATCCATGCAATAAACCAAACACGATATTGAAAATATAGCAAAGGAGACCCATATCGAATAAAATTTGTATCTTCTGAAAACTAACCTGCCTTGGTGGTTTACCAGCGCTTGCATATTAAAGCTCTGCCACCCCTTTCTATTTGTATAGTCATGGTGACCGTCCGCTGGGGCTGAGATGGGCAGATGTGTGCCGTCTAGGGCGGCCCAGATGCCGGGGAATCCAGCCCGTGCCAGGGTGCTTCTGGCTGAAGCCATTGCCTCGTGGTTTGACGGCAGACAGATGGTGACTTCCAGGCAGGCAGCGATGAGAGCACTGAAAAGAAAATGATTCATCAATTTCAATAGAGGTGGCGTTTGTATTATTAAATTTTCTACACAGACCCATTAGACGTATCATGCGCCTTTCAATATTGTAGAGATGCGAAACAGCATCGTTGTTAAACATGCAGAGCATGGAAAAAAGACTTGATGAGCGTACGCGAAGTGGCTTTGGCACGACCACAAACATGTTTAGAGGTAAGGTCACTTTACGCTACCTGGTGACCTGACCTGTGATGACCGAAACTCAAAACTTTCAGAAAATGTCGATAATTGATCGCCAAATAGCTGTGCCAAATTTTGCGGCGCTGCGTGCCGCCGTTTTTTTCCGCTGTTTGCGAAAAAGCTCGGGTGGGAGTTCAAAATGACCCAACCACCAGTTCGAGGGCTAGTGTTTGGACGACAAATAAAGGCATTTATAGAAGAAAAAAAACTATGCGCCATTTTTGCACTCGACCATATAACATGCCACAAGTCCCTGCCCCCTGAGGTCAATTTCACAAAGTAAAACATAAAAATAAAATGTTGTCCTTTCGTCAAGGTCACGCAAGGTCACCCAAAGTCAAAAACAATCACAAGTTTGAGTTGCACAAACAAAATAAATATAATTACTAAAATGATCTTCAAATCAAGCATCGTCGAATGATACATAGGTGTGTTAACTTTAAACAACCCAAATTGGTCTAAACAAATCAATACATATTTTAGTTCTGTCTGACTTGGTAAAAATGCTGCAGGCTATATATATCTCCATAGCCGTTGGTCGAAGCGGGCTGAAAATTGCACAGGCGTGTTTTGAGCCCCCCATTATCCCATGTTTCATCAAATTCTGAGATGTAGGGTGTTAATTTGCTACTTCGGTGTATCGATTTGTCGTAGAATGCCCCATCCCTTCTTTTCCTGCACGATTGCATGTGTTAAATTACCTCACAAATGTCCTGTAGAACTTGTATACCGTCGACTTGTGGACCCCGAATAGGTGACCGATGTTCCGAAATTCCGTTGTTGTTGAGAGCACATATATGGCTATGGCCACTCGGCGGTCCAGGTCGACGGCGGGTCCAATGGAGGCGGGATCTGGCGCCAGCGCGGGAGCGACCTTGTCGCGCACGAACGCGAATGTTTCGCGTGACATCTGAAGCACACAAAACAATATGCATGGGTACGTTCATGACGGACGATAAGTGTGCTACATCATTGCATAACGTGTAAATATGTTCAGAGGCATGCGGTGTTGCAATTAATTGACACTTTGACAAAACACAAGTTGACAGGAACGTTAACAATTAATCTGGGAATGCACATTTGTTAAGGTAACAAGTAAATAGAATGGCTGTTATAAGAATTGCAGTTCAAGCGCAACGGCATACACAACCACGTCATCGATGGCAGCAGAGCAGATAACTCATGCAATACGGGAAAAACCTAAACAGAAACAACGCTACATATAGAGCACAGCACATTACATCATTGAATACAAGGCTCTATAACAAGGTAGAACATTCCGGCAAAAAACAGGGTCTCATCATCGGCTGTATGACGTCACGTACCAACAACGTCACGACCAATCAGAGGCTCGTATTTCATGAGTGAGTGACCTGACCTTTACCTTGACCTTTGCCTACAATTTCACTTTTACTTATCTGGGAGATGCATTATACATTTGGGAGCACTTTGTGAGATAATAGTTGCAATACAAGGCTTTGGATGGAAAGTATTGCCCAAAAACCCAAATCCTTAAATTTTGACACTTGACCTGACTGTGACCTGACACGTGACCTTATGTTAATAATTTCGGGTATGCGTTAGATTCTTCTCACTCAGAGCTTTCGATCGCCGCCTTGCGCGTCTCGCTGCGGTTTTTGGTTCGGAAGATACGAGGGGGGGGGGGGTAAAATTTAGCCCCCCCCCCCCCAGCACCGGACGTTCGGAAGGAGACCCCAGCGCCGCGCGGGTTAAGCATATCATTATTTTCACAAAATTTGCAATCTTTATCCTAGTATATTTACTTATACACTATAAATGTGAAACAATGAACCAAATATGCTCCCCCCCCCCCCCACACACACACACACACACACACACACACACACACACACACACACACACACACACACACACACACACACACACACACACACACACACACACACACACACACACACACACACACAAAGCCGCCGCCACAGCAACAGTGAGTTGCTGTGGAAGTGAACTGCTGGTTAAAATATTGTTAAGCTCTGACCTGAGCTTGCGCGCATTACTTCAACATTATCAGCACAGGCCCGTCCAGAGCCCAGTGATTTTCTTAAAGTTGAGGCCCGGCCCAGGCCCGGTCCATGGCCCATAGGGCCAGCCCAGCCCGTGGCGAACTCTGGTATAGAGGAATACAACACCAGAAATGCGGATAAATACCTAACTTGCTAAGAAGGGCCACGATTTATACATACGCCAAGAACAAAATAAGCTCACCCTGAAGTTTTCCAGGAAGGTGGCGTCATCAAAGGTGGGGACCACTTGGGTCCACCACACTGTGCTCCGCGGCCGCCTCCACACTCGCCTACGGGCAGCTCTCCTTCCTGCTCGCACACACTTGGCGACCTGGGCCAGGAGTATTTGTCTCCTTCTCTGGCGCTGCCTCAAGGACGACAGTGCCGAGAGGCACAGGATCAGTAACGCCAACGCCGGCTCCGGTGCCTCCCCGTAGTCATCCATGGGTCTGGAATGGAACAAGTGAGCCGTCAGCAGCATCGTACATGTTAAACCGCACACTGCCGGCGGTTTTTGATTTCCGACCCCCCCCCGGTTTTTGGTCAATAGCGGGAAACACATGAAGTCCAGAAACATGTCTTTTTTAATTAGATTTATCAATTTCAAATTTTAACCTTCAGCTACCTGAACTTGACCTGAACTTGACACTAACTTCCCGTAAATGTAGTCAGGTCATAAAATGGCTAACCCTATCGAATTGTACGTGGAAAATAACCCATAAAACATGTGTTGCATGATTTTCGTAGATATTTTGCACATAGTGACCTTTTGTGACCTGACCTTGACCTTTGCCAACAATCTCATTTTAGCTCATGCGGGATGTTTATCATACCTTTGGCAACACTTTGGGTGATCATGGTCGTAATCGAAGGCTTTGGATGGGAAGTAGGTATGGCTCATAAACTAAAATGTCGATTTTGACCTTTGACCTGACCGTTACCCGACATTTGACCTCACTTTGACACTTTCACATTGACAAGTGACAACCTCGTTCGCTGGGGAATTTGTGATAATTTGAATAACAAAATATTCATATTTTTACATGCATGAAATGTGAATGTGTGTACTATGGTGTTGCATGAGTGGAGTTGGAGTGGCATTGCGTGAACCTGAAGTCGCACCCATAAATGTGCATGTGCATAAATATATTTGCTATCAAGGGCGGATTCAGGGGGTGGCCGCAGCGGTCGCCCCCCCCCCCCCCCGAAGGGCGCCCCACGGGCTGTCCGTCGCCGGGCGCCGCCAGGCCCCCGGCGATGGATGAAGGCACTCACATACAGCGAAAATACGTACTATATTTCACGTGTGCTGCTTGTTTTAATGTCTCCCGTTCGCTCCAGCTCCGGCTTAACGAACATTGCTATCACGGTGCCCCCGGATTTTTGGAAGGCGCCCCTAAATTGGCCTGCGGCCATCCCTCCTAAAAAATCCTGGATCTGCCCTTGTTTGCAATACCTACTAAATGTGTTTGTGTAAATCAATCTGTGGATGTGCTTCTACTGCAGCGAACTTTGCAGCTACCGGTACGAATTACCCATCAAAATATGCAACTTTCCACTAGTGTCGGCCTTATTTTCAATTGGAAATCCAATGGAAAATGACAAAGTTATGGCCAATACCCGTCAACCCAAAACAAACATTGTCCAAATTCAATACACACATTGTAGGTACTAGCCACCCATCAAAACATGTGTATTGTCAAAAGGCATCTTTTGGTAATTTTAAATTGGAAATCGATTCAAAATTGACGAAATGATTTACTTAAAACCTATTCACATGATGCTTCAGATTTGACGTGTTTGCCTTGGACCACAGCAGCGGCGTCAGCGCAATCTAGACGAATCAGCTTCGTGAAACAGCTTTTGAACCAATGGCTACGCCAGATGAGGAACGAGCCTTCCTTGCAATTCTGAGAATCTACTGGTAAGCCTAGAGTTCAGTGTGGTCAGTGCGAATAGCGAAAAGTGTGGTAGAAATACTAATGACGTATGCAAAACATCACTAGATTTGTACATTTAAAATAGCTCCCAATAGCTCAAACAAGTTTTTGAATTGAAACTCAGCAACAGGTCGTTTTGGAAGGAAAAATGTCAGATTTGGGGATTCCTCAGTACTACTGACAATCTTCATCTCAGTTAAAAACTAATGTTAAAGGTTCACTATTCCCTTTATGAAAGATTAAAAATACAAATACTGGCTGAAACCAATTGCAGCTACCGGTACGTCATCAAACTGTAATTAATCAAAACATGCAGATTCCATTTCTAAAGCTCTTTTAAAATGTTATATTCAAATAAGCTAATATAAGCCAATATTTCAATAAAATAAGCTCAATAAAACATAAATTGTGCTGGACAAGTATTCAAGGGACTATCCCACCTTAACATTATATTTGAGCTGAGATAGCCATTTTGATGGCTTGGCATTGCAATTAAGTATGGTAGCAGTTAAAACAACCACAATGATCTAATAAAAAATATATTAGTTTGATTTTGACATCTGTAAAAAATAAGGCCCATGTGTATTTGAATAGGGCCTCTAAACTGACAGCGTCGTCTCTCTTTACCCAACTGGTAATGATAGTCGACTTGTTTTAAGGTCAGCCTTGGAATATTTTTGTCCTCCATTTCTCGATCCCTGGGTGGTTCGCAATCCAGAGGCTAGCACTATCAGCTGGAGTTGATGCAGCAGTTGGCCGCCAGGGACTGCTAGTGAGCCAGGGTGTTATGATGTCGCAAGCAAATGGTACCAGTTAAATATTTAATGCTAAATATGTATTTATTTATAAATAAATAAATAAATCCTCATACATGGTGCTATCCAATCTTAAGACACCAGGTGGTTCACTTTTTCTGCACAATAGATGTCGACTAAAAATTGTGCCATACATTTGGCAGCACAAAGGATTTCCCTGTTATTTTAACAAAATCATGACATCACCAACCCAATTTGCCGCTTAAAACTGAAAGTTGAATATCCTCCAAGATAAGCAATTTTTCTTTCGGAAAAAAAGTTGCAAACATGTTCAGCTGACCTCGCCTGACATGTAGGCATACGATTAAGTGTGATTTGACAACTTTCAAAAAGGTGGGACAGTTCCTTTAATATAGCCTCAACTTTGACTTATAAATTGACGCTAAGATCCTATGAACTACACCAAAAAAGACACTATGCTGAACTTGAATCTGCCAGGCACAAGCTGCACATTTGTCATTTATTGCGCAGATTGCTCTGAAGCAAAGGGAAAACAGAACTTTCCATAATTGGGTACAATTGCGTCGTCAGCATTCCTATTTTTGAAAGGTGTTTTCCCACACTACTTTGCAGACACTGGGCCACAGGGCCATTCCCCACTAAAAACCGGATGAAATCAGAACAAAATGTACTTTTTTTTTAATAAAAGGAAAACTATATAAAAAATTACAGAAAGTATTTTTTATGTCAACTATCATTTGCATAAGGAAATAAAATTGGATGTTTTTTCTCAGAAATATGAATCACTTTTGGGATTTGAACCTGATTTCCCCCCCCCCACACACACACACACAACGCCTCTCTGGATCCGCCAGTGTGAGTATAGCTAAGTACCTACCTATTAATTATACCTAATGAAGAAACTTCAATGAACATGATCCTTCACCTCTTCATGATGTACATATATGCTTACCTTGAGAGTTGAGACTTCGAATTAGCCCACAATAAGAAGCACGCACTTCTATAAACAATTAATTAATATACCTTGAGACTTCGAATTAGCCCACAATAAGAAGCACGCACTTCTATAAGCAATTAATTAATAAACTATTAAAAACCACACAAAAACACACAACGCCTTGTGATGTAGCCTTGCACAAAGCTCTACTACATTTGTATTTATAAAAGTGCGCCGATTTTGCCTACAACATTCTTCTGATGCACTAAGAGCTGATTGGTCGAGAGCAAGCGAAATCTGACAGAATTTGCATTGAATGACATATAGGAAAAACTGTGGCAGCCCATCGTCAATTTTGTCTGCGATACGGGCCCATCTTTAAAGACATGCAGACATATTCTGGGGATAACACGGGAACGAAACACCGAACATCCATACAAATATCGGTACCCTCAGAAAAATAGTTGCATACAATTAAGTTATTTTCAATCAGAGAGTCTTTTGTTTTTAGGTGTTGATTAGGAAATGTAAGCAATGAAATATAGAATGTTTTTTGTGTATATTATCCTGCTTAGAGAATGGCTTTCGGACTTATAAAGCAAGCCTTTTGTGTATAGAGAATTTATAGATAAAAAGCTGAAAAGTCTCGTTACATGGAAGTTATAGGAAATTTAAGGGAACTTTTTAGTGCGATGTAAACAGGACTATTGTCGGCCTTGGAATGCCTGCGCCGCGTGAATCATTCCAAGAAAAGATAAATATAAGTACAAATCCTTTGAAAACCATGTAATTATATATAAATGAAAATATAAATCAATATCAAAACATTAATATATATCACAAATATAGATAAGCATATATTTTCCGTTATTTACGTCTGCAGACGGAAAATATAGTGCCGCCCGCTAGCCAATCAGCGCGCGGCTCTGAATGCATGCGCGAATATTTCTCTTCGAATATATTCCCTACGGCAAGTAATATATTACCGTGGTGAAGCAGAATAGTATTACTGTCATACTTTGGATGCCGTACTTTTCGGAAGTACGGCATGAATATATTCACTTGGTGAAACAGGGCCCAGGGCGCGTGTTAACCCTCGCCAGTGCATGTTGATGCCATCCTCCCCCTCCTCGGTTTTTCTGGAATAACTCGCGTAAATATCAACCGATTGCGATGAAACTTTCAGTACCCTACTTGTGAACAATTTGACACATATTCTGAAGTTTGTAAGTTGTAGGTCACATGACCCGCGACCTTTGACCTGTTTTTCAATGTAATGTCAGGCGCAACTGGCGTCCTTGTAATTGATCCTTGTAACTTGTGCAGTTTCATAGTGTTTGTAGTTCAGGAGCATATGCACAGGTGTTTCCAGGTGACAGTTATGGTTTCCCTTGAGATTGTGACCACGATTGACCTTTTCAGAGGTCAACCGAGGTCACTGACCTCCGATGACCTGATATTCTTTTTTTTTGGCTTCTGGCAGTTTCTAGGACATTTTGTGATGCTGATTGCAAATATGGGATCCATTTTACATAATTATATGTTCCACTGGGTTCATGCGCCCCAACAGGTCAATCGAGGTCACTGACCTCAAATGACCTGACATGACCTGACATGACCTTTTTTGGAATTTGTCAGTTTCTAGGACATTTTGTGACGCTGATTTCTAATTTGGCACCCATTTAGCATATTGACATGCTCATTCGCGATTCTAGCTCGATTAAATTCAATTTATACGCTTTTACAATTTGGTTGAGTTTTGGGGCATTGCCATGAGCTCAGAGGTCACATAATGACCTAGAACCTTAAAATTGGGTATCAATGGCTTCCTTTCGTGACAAACAATACGCTCCTTTTTAATCAAAGCACTAGCCCAATTAGGGGCAAAACGCTAGGAGGTTATACCCCTCCCTCCCCCCCCCCCCCCCTGCACGGTCACGCACTGATCGGACGCTGCACGGGCGAGGGTTAAGGTTGTTTGCCGCGGCGGCCTCACAGGGCAGGTGGACGGTCGCCCCTGTCGTCGGGCAAGGGGGCAAACATATATTTTTCCCCCTCCCTAACATTTTAGGAGGCCCCGCAAAAACGAAGGGGCCTGTAAAAATGAGCGATGGCCACCGGCCAATATACCTAAATACTGAGTTACCCCGCTCCTCGCTGGGATTCTCAGCCGAGCATGCCCAGCTGTGGGGGGGGGGGGGGCAGATTATGCCGCCGGTTATTTTCCTAACTAATAATCGCAACGAGACGCGCAAGGTGGCAATCGAAAGCTCGCGATGAGTTGCATCTAACCCATACGCAACATTTTCCAGTTTATGTGGCATGCCAGGTCACAGTCAGGTCAAAGGTCAAAATCGAGGTGTTCGATCTTCCAAAATATGAGTCCAATTGCAATGACATTTCGTGGGAAGGTGTAGAATTTATATATAAGGCGTAATGTGCACAATGTTTAACACGCGCATCGACGGAGCTGGTGGCGGATATATGCCACCCATTCTAAAGAAAAACGGCGGCGCGCGGCGCCGCGAAATTTGGCAGAGCTGTTTGAACATCAATTACCCACATTGTGTAGACTTTTTGTCCTCGGGTGACGGGTTTTCTCATGTCAGGTCAACAGGTAACGTTAAGTGACCCCACCTCTAAACAGGTTTTTGAAAGTTTGTGGTCGTACCAAAATTACAGTGTTTGACAGAGCTGTTTGAACTCACAGGATGTATTAGGTCAGAAGTACCTACAATTCGTATATATAGGATTTTGTATATCAGTGACCTAAGGTCAGTTATATGTCGTAACCTCCCCATTATAATTCAATGGGGAAAAATGCAAACGCGTATACATTCATAGGAAAACGCCAAATTTGATCAGTTTTCTCTAGATCTACCATTCTTGTGCCAAATGCAAAAACCCATGCTACATTTGTGTTCTGTTACCTCTACGAGGTCCACTCAGGTCAGTGGTAGATCCAGGATTCGGTCAAGGAGGGGGCCACGTAAATTATATAGTCGCAAATTGTATAGTCGCAAACTGTAGAGTCGCAAGTTCTATAGCCGCAAATTATATAGTCGCTAATTATATAATTACATTTTCTATACTATAGTCGCGACGTCACAACTACAAGTAACATGAACTTAATTGTTTTAGTTTTTATCATTTTTTAGGTTAAATTTACATTATGAAAAGATATCCTTGTTTTTAGAAGCCCAACATATTGGTATCTTAAGCAGTTGTACCCAGTCCTATTCTCCTTCAAGCACTTCTTTCCGCGCTTCGCTAGCTCTTTTAGTTCTCGAGCTGTAGACGGTTATGTTAAGATTCTGCCCCCGGTTATTTTCCAGAATTTACCCTTTTAGAATAGACCAATACATGGATGAAATTTGACCTTTGGTGACCTCTGGTGACCTCAATACTGACCTGACCTAAGAAACGACAGATATGCCTACTTTCGATAGCGCTTGTCTCAAGCAGAGTTCGTCATTGGCCGGGCTGGCCCTATGGGCTATGGGCCGGGCCTGAGCCGGGCCTCAACTTTAAGGAAATCACCGGGCTCTGGACGGGCCTGGGCTGAGAATGTTGAACTAATGCGCGCAAGATCAGATCAGAGCTTAAACATATTTTAACCAGCAGTTCATTTCCACAGCAACACACTGTTTGTGGCTGTTTTTTTTTGGGGGGGGGGAGGAGGTAGCATAGTTGGTTCATTGTTTCACATTTATAGTATACAAGTAAATATGCTAATTGCTATGATAATTATAACAAATTTTGTGAAAATAATTATATGTTTAATCTGAACGGGCTGGACTGGGCCTGGGCCTCAAATGTATTAACTTGACTGGGCCTGATCCGGGCCTGGGCTTGGTGTGCCTTGGCCCGGGTCGGGCCGGGCTGGGGTTTGGTGGGCCTGTGACGAACACTGGTCTATCTAACGCCGTTTTCTGTTTGTCGCTACATTGCGTGGTTTCCGAGATCTTAGGGGTGGGTGGGTGGGGGGGAGGTATCTTCCCCTAAGATCTCGAATCGTGCATTCAAACTAAATGATTGAATTACTGAATGGCAGTAACTGTTCCAAACAGCTGCGATTCCATTGCGCAGAAAAGCTAATTTAATTATGATGATGTTATATGTGGCCTGCACTTGACCTGAACTGAATTTATATTTCAGTAAACGTTTTACCACAGGGAGGCTACTTATGTTAGCTCTGCAAATACTGTCGATTCAAAATTCGGTATGTAAGTGCTGGCAGTATCATTTCGCCTGAGGAGATCTTGGCGGTGTTTTCCACGTGTAAAAGAATTCCTTAAGTGAAGGAACTCAGCATGGGAATCGCACGAGAATTGTGTTAAATATAAATGCCTCCCAGGCCATCACTTGACCATCACAATATATGGAAGCTTATTTGAGTTAATTTGCGGCGGCAATGCCGCTGTTTCTTAAGACAAAATTGAATCAGCAATGAAATGGCCCATTTCAAAATTATCTTATTTGTCTTAATTTTAACCCACCACGTCCTTCACTCTGCCACAAATATAAAAAGTGTTAAGACAGTCAAGCGAAGTCAAAGCGAAAGTCGAAACGATGATTCTAAACCTGGGGAAACGACCACAGCGACGGAAAGTTCAGAATCGCCACCGATTTCCAATGAAGATGTTGCGGAACTGCTTTCCAGTCATGGCTTCAAGGTAAAAAATTTCACCGATGGCCCTCCTCTGGCATTCATGGGCGACACAGCCTACTACCCAGCACAGGTGCTCACCAACCTTCCGCCAGTTGCCGACCGCAGCAACGTCCAGAGCAAGCGTCTGTGGATCGATGCCAATGGACAGCAGCAAGTCTGGTACTACTACGATGTGCAGACGCGCGCTGACGAGCAGGTCTTCGAGCAAGCGGTCAAGACCTGGGCGGAAACCACGTGCATCAAGTTCCATCGGGGCCAACGGGGTGCGTGCAACGAAAATCGCGGTCACGGTGCGGTGTGCGTGGGTGACTTCGGCGGCTGCTGGTCGATGGTCGGCAACACGTACGTCAACGGCTGGACGCGCTCGTCGCAGAAGATGTCTGTGATGCCTCGAGGCTGCGAGATGGTGGCGGCTGCGCACGAGTTCGGCCACGCGCTGGGCCTGCAACACCAACAGTCGCGCCCTGACCGTGCCCAGCACATATGGGTCAACTACGAGAACCTAGACATCAAGCTCCAGGGTGAGAGAGACAAAAACGTAAAGCAGGCCTGGTACCAGGCGTCCATGTGCGGCAATGACCAGACGGTGGACGTTCCCTCGCCGTATGACTACATGTCCATCATGCAGTACGGCGCGTCAGACTTCGCCAAAGAAGACGGCCGCATGATCTACGTAGCGCACGACGCTCACCATCAGTACATGATGGACTACCACCGGAACGCGGGCATCGCCCAGACCCACTACGACAAACTCGTCATGAACGTCGCTTACAAGTGCGACGTTATGTGGCGCAAAATGTGCAGCGACAACGGCAACGACGGCCCAAAGTGTTTGAACGGCGGCTTCTTCTCCAAGAAGTGCAATTGCGAGTGTCCAGACGGCTTCCGCGGCTCAGCTTGCGGCAGCAAGAGTGGCTCACCGCTCTTCCCGGTCCAGGACCGTGCCAAGGTGATGCTGGACATCACAGCGCCCGGGTCCTTCGACCTGGCCGGACGCGGCATGAACATGGATAGCGAGAAGCTCATTGTTCCCACCTTCGTGTTCTACCAGTTTATCACCGTTGTGGTTCGCCCGGGCCACAAGCGCGAACGCGCGACCATGATCGTCAACCAGCCGTTCCAGGCGATCGCCGGTCAGTTGGGCACGTCCTACGGCCAACAGAACATGATGAACAACATCGCCATTGCCGACTGCCAGATCACCGGTTTCTTCTACTGGGGCGACGCAGAGCACAACCAGATGCGCACCGAATGTGTCAGTTCCGTCTACAACAACGAGGTGCCCGACAGGCGCCTCCAGCTGCGCGGCCGCAACCACACTCTCAGCATGGTTGTCGTCTGCGCGCTTGGGAAGCTCTTCAAGGAGCCGGCCGTCTCGATGCGAGCGGCAGAGTTCAAGCTCGATGTGAAGTTCGGAACCAGCCCGGCGATGCAGTTGCGAACGTTCAAGGCGGCCGCTGATGACCCAGGTCCTCTGTCGGACCCGGAGGACGAGGGTAGCGGTCCCGGCACCGGTGTCATTGTTGGTATCGTCATCGGCGTGCTCGTGGTGCTGGCGGTCGTCGTCCTGGCGGTGGCGTGGAAAATGGGGAAGCTTCCGAAACGGTAGGCGACCACGACCGCGTGCGGTGTGACGCTTGCGGCGTGGAGCTCCTGTTGTGTCCGCGCGTCCCTGTCCTCGTCTGAAGTGTAACGGTTATCCTGTTTGTGTTTGGCGTCTTTATCAGAACGGCACATTAGTTTTAAACGATTCATTCATTAAAATACAAAATACTTGTGAATAATTTTTAGATTTTGTATTTAGTTGGTAATACGTGAAGAAACAGGTAAATTCAAGAAGAGTCATTACTTTTACAGAACAGATTAATGATTAGACATAGTGCAATAACACAATTTGGGAGGGAATCCTAAATCGATGGTACTATTGCTAACTAGTAACTATAGGCTTCCGTCTTTTTCGGAGGTAAAATTTGCGCATTTCGGCTGGCTTATTTTCAGTTATTATTATTATCCGTTGCAGTAGTAAATCGAAGTATAATCTTATGCTCATATTAAGGGGAATAGTTCACCTTCAACGTGGGGGTTTTAACTGAGATAGCAGAGTTGTAAAACAGAGGCAGATTTCACAAAGAAGTTAGTAATTACACATGTTTGCGATTACAAACGCAACAAAATATTGCAAACCTCACAAAAAGACATTTCACAAACATTCACCACCTCTGAATTACCGATTGTAAAGCAAATTGTAAACACAAATGTTAGTACAGCAGAGACCTTGAAATCAAGAACGTTTGTCAAGAACATCAAGAACTTGATGCTAATGCCAAATAATTTGATTGTTAACAAATTAATGTATCAAATATTTACATTGTGGTTTATTTTTTAATTCAATATAAAATTAGTTATAGGGAAAATTATGTTTTAATTAACATTTCATCGGAATGCAAACTCTGATCGTAAAAATACATCTTGGTAAGCAATTAGAGTAAACAGAATTTGGCCATTCACCGGGTGGCGGAGCATAGCAATAGAACTGCTCTTAAAAGAAAAATCGTTGAATTTCTCAACCATTTTTTCACCTAACCTAGCCAATTTCCTACGTCGTTAAGGGTGAAGCTTCACTGCACATTGCAAAAGACATCGTTGACCGCTGCAATTATATCGCCATGCGGTTTCTCCGCGCGGAGGCGCCCCTCACAGCGCAATCGGTAAGGTGCACTGTGACTGGACTTCAAAGCTGGAGATCCCTGTTCGAATCTCTCGGGAAATAACTTTTTTGGGGGCAGCTATACCTATGTATAACTAAACCATTACCCTAACAACCTCGGCAACGTAACAACCTCACCAAGAAAATAACCTGAACAGTCAAACAATGTCAACTATCAATGCAGTTTCTGAAATTCAGAACCCCTGACCCACTGGAATTATAAGTTTGTAATTGCAAACATTTCCTCACTTCCGTCAACCTTTGAGAAATAGAATATGTGCAATTGCAAACATTTTTACAAACAATATCTTTGTAAACTAGTTTGTAAATAGTAAATTGAGATTTACTGCCCTGGGTTTTTGTGAAATCCAAACTACAAACATGTGTAACAATTATTTGTAATAAAGAAATTCTTTGTAATTACAAACTTTTTTGCTTTGTAAAATTGGCCTCTGATCGAACAAATGGTTGTGGTGAAGAAATTACCTCGCTACGCTAAGTTTTTCGACACAGGACTAGTGGGCCCCTTTTAGAAGAAGTTTCGGGCGCCCGAAACTTGTTTCGGGTCCTCACAACGGTTATTTACGTTACAAGCAGCCTACGTATATATGCCTAAAGTCCGTCGTTGTTGGGTGCATTAGTTTCCATATCCAAGCTATACCATATGCATGACGTCATAATTGTCATGAAGTTCTGTATGGCCATGAAGGAGACAATGGAAACATTCCCATTTTTCGACGGATATCCATCTAACTTATCCCGTATAGACAAATTTCAAGACAACTTTCTAAGTTATCGTCCAAACAGATGCCATATTCGATTTTTCATCTCGAAATATCTCGTATATAAAAATTTCAAGACAACTTTCAAGGTGACCCTTTAAGATGAAATATCAAAAGAAAATTCAAAATATATTTTCGGCTGTGAGCCTTCTTCAGTGGATATATTATATGATATAATATATCCACTGAAGAAGGCTCACAGCCGAAAATATATTTTGGATTTTCTTTTGATACTTCATCTTAATATGAGCATAAGGTCGTTAATATGAGCTTCGGTTTACTACTTCTACTAATAATGCTCAGACTAACGTTTTATACAATTACAACTTATCCGCTGAAGTCTTTTTTTTCTCGGAAAATTGGCCTCTTACCTAGATTTTGCGTCCGACTTTTTGTTATTTACTTGTCGCCATTCCGAGTTTTGTTTCTACGTTAACCCGCACCCCGCGGGGGAATTCAGCCGAACACGCCCAGCTGGAGAGGGGTATATCCCCCTATAACCCGCACCCCGCGGGGGTATTCAGCCGAACACGCCCAGCTGGAGAGGGGTATATCCCCCTATAACCCGCACCCCGCGGGGGTATTCAGCCGAACACGCCCCGCTGGAGAGGGGTATATCCCCCTATAACCCGCACCCCGCGGGGGTATTCAGCCGAACACGCCCAGCTGGAGAGGGGTATATCCCCCTATAACCCGCACCCCGCGGGGGTATTCAGCCGAACACGCCCAGCTGGAGAGGGGTATATCCCCCTATAACCCGCACCCCGCGGGGGTATTCAGCCGAACACGCCCCGCTGGAGAGGGGTATATCCCCCTATAACCCGCACCCCGCGGGGGTATTCAGCCGAACACGCCCAGCTGGAGAGGGGTATATCCCCCTATAACCCGCACCCCGCGGGGGTATTCAGCCGAACACGCCCAGCTGGAGAGGGGTATATCCCCCTATAACCCGCACCCCGCGGGGGTATTCAGCCGAACACGCCCCGCTGGAGAGGGGTATATCCCCCTATAACCCGAACCCCGCGGGGGTATTCAGCCGAACACGCCCAGCTGGAGAGGGGTATATCCCCCTATAACCCGCACCCCGCGGGGGTATTCAGCCGAACACGCCCAGCTGGAGAGGGGTATATCCCCCTATAACCCGCACCCCGCGGGGGTATTCAGCCGAACACGCCCAGCTGGAGAGGGGTATATCCCCCTATAACCCGCACCCCGCGGGGGTATTCAGCCGAACACGCCCAGCTGGAGAGGGGTATATCCCCCTATAACCCGCACCCCGCGGGGGTATTCAGCCGAACACGCCCAGCTGGAGAGGGGTATATCCCCCTATAACCCGCACCCCGCGGGGGTATTCAGCCGAACACGCCCAGCTGGAGAGGGGTATATCCCCCTATAACCCGCACCCCGCGGGGGTATTCAGCCGAACACGCCCAGCTGGAGAGGGGTATATCCCCCTATAACCCGCACCCCGCGGGGGTATTCAGCCGAACACGTCCAGCTGGAGAGGGGTATATCCCCCTATAACCCGCACCCCGCGGGGGTATTCAGCCGAACACGTCCAGCTGGAGAGGGGCATATCCCCCTATAACCCGCACCCCGCGGGGGTATTCAGCCGAACACGCCCAGCTGGAGAGGGGTATATCCCCCTATAACCCGCACCCCGCGGGGGTATTCAGCCGAACACGTCCAGCTGGAGAGGGGTATATCCCCCTATAACCCGCACCCCGCGGGGGTATTCAGCCGAACACGCCCAGCTGGGGGGGGGGGGGGGGGGGTATATCCCCCTATAACCCGCACCCCGCGGGGGTATTCAGCCGAACACGTCCAGCTGGAGAGGGGCATATCCCCCTATAACCCGCACCCCGCGGGGGTATTCAGCCGAACACGTCCAGCTGGAGAGGGGTATATCCCCCTATAACCCGCACCCCGCGGGGGTATTCAGCCGAACACGCCCAGCTGGAGAGGGGTATATCCCCCTATAACCCGCACCCCGCGGGGGTATTCAGCCGAACACGCCCAGCTGGGGGGGGGGGGGTATATCCCCCTATAACCCGCACCCCGCGGGGGTATTCAGCCGAACACGCCCAGCTGGAGAGGGGTATATCCCCCTATAACCCGCACCCCGCGGGGGTATTCAGCCGAACACGTCCAGCTGGAGAGGGGTATATCCCCCTATAACCCGCACCCCGCGGGGGTATTCAGCCGAACACGTCCAGCTGGAGAGGGGTATATCCCCCTATAACCCGCACCCCGCGGGGGTATTCAGCCGAACACGCCCAGCTGGAGAGGGGTATATCCCCCTATAACCCGCACCCCGCGGGGGTATTCAGCCGAACACGTCCAGCTGGAGAGGGGTATATCCCCTATAACCCGCACCCCGCGGGGGTATTCAGCCGAACACGCCCAGCTGGGGGGGGGGGGGGTATATCCCCCTATAACCCGCACCCCGCGGGGGTATTCAGCCGAACACGTCCAGCTGGAGAGGGGCATATCCCCCTATAACCCGCACCCCGCGGGGGTATTCAGCCGAACACGTCCAGCTGGAGAGGGGTATATCCCCCTATAACCCGCACCCCGCGGGGGTATTCAGCCGAACACGCCCAGCTGGAGAGGGGTATATCCCCCTATAACCCGCACCCCGCGGGGGTATTCAGCCGAACACGCCCAGCTGGAGAGGGGTATATCCCCCTATAACCCGCACCCCGCGGGGGTATTCAGCCGAACACGCCCAGCTGGAGAGGGGTATATCCCCCTATAACCCGCACCCCGCGGGGGTATTCAGCCGAACACGTCCAGCTGGAGAGGGGTATATCCCCCTATAACCCGCACCCCGCGGGGGTATTCAGCCGAACACGTCCAGCTGGAGAGGGGTATATCCCCCTATAACCCGCACCCCGCGGGGGTATTCAGCCGAACACGCCCAGCTGGAGAGGGGTATATCCCCCTTCGTTAACCTATATTCCGAACCAATAAGCGCAGCAAGGTGCGCAAGGCGGCCATCAAAAGCTCTCAATGAGGCGCATCTAAAGGATACTGGACATTTTCCAAGTAAGTTCACATGTCAGGTCACGGTTAGGTGAAATGTCAAAATCGAGGTATTTGAGCTGATTGGCCATACTTTCCATTGAAAGCCTTAGATTGCGACTATTATCGCACAAAGTGTTCTAAGAGCCGCAGGGCTGCGGAGTCGACATCATTTTAGCAACTCTGACTCCGACTCCGACTCCGGTCTGAAAAAAAATCGACTCCGACTCCGACTGCGACTCCGACTCCGACTCCGACTCCATCTCCCGTCCCCGAGATGGAGTCGGAGTCGTCGATGGACGAGGAGTCGGAGATGAAGTTAGTCCCGGAGGTGTCACAAAGTGCCCTTTGTGACACCTCCGGTGTCACAAAGGGCACCCATTAACCCTATTTGTAACAAGGGGGGGGGGGGGATTCCGCCCCCCCCCCCTCATGTTTTTCGCAGATATCTCCAGAACGGCTGGGAGCAGGCCCATTAAATTTTGGGACTTTTCATAGAATTGAATACCGCATTTGGAGTCAAAATGTTGAGTTCTTAACCTGAACAGAGGCGGTTCCAGGGCACAGTTTTGGGTGGGTTCGGAGGCGACATTTGGCGATAATACGGAAAAGCGATCTTCACGGTTTCTTCCTAACTTCCTCAAGTATGAAGGAGTTATATCGGTTTACGGTGATTGCAACAAATGCAAATTAGTTGATGTTATTGAAATATCATAAACATTGCATAGCAGAGGCGGTTTCAGGGACTTGAAAAGGGGGGTTTCCAGGAAGTATTTAATGCTTGGCGGGAAGCCAATAGAGCAATGTAAGGGACATTTATAGCTATCAAGATGTAAAAGATAGCTTCTGCTTCCATTATTTGCATAATTTATTACTTATAAAGTTTCAGGGGCGTGTTCAGGCACATGAAAAGGGGGATGACTGACATGGTGATGACGATATGCCAGCGATAACGGCGCAATAGACGTTTAGCTTATAATGATATATGCACATATGAGGTCAGAAAAGGGAATAAAGTATTTTTTTTTGCAGAGGCGCGCTCAGGAATGGAAGAAAGGGGGTCATATTATTGCAAGGAAACTAAGAGGCATGGGCGTACAATGACATAACATACTGCAGTTTTCGGATGAAACACGCACCACAGGCTACTCTACGAACGATTATAAGATAATAGGCGAGTCCAGGTCGGGTAAAAAGGGGGGTAAGCGATGTTAATTGAAGTTGTAAGTGAAATAGTCACTGTTGACTAGTTAGTATCATAATAGCGGATAATATACTTATCAAAAGGTCTTGCACCGCCCCAGTTTGGATCCTGGATACGCCTATGATGAAGTACAACATGCAAAAAGGAACTATCTACGATCAGTAACATATTTATAGTGCTGGGTAGCAACTTGTCTGCGGTTAATATTTTTTCCCAATTTGACCTCCCTTTTTCACTAACCTGGTACCGCCTATGGCAAAAAAATATGATTTATAACTGTTTTTCTAATGTCACAATCACAGACCATTTCATTTATCAAAAAAACAACACCAAAAAATGGTTTTATTACGCATTTACTTCACCCCCATATTGAGTGACCTGCACACGCCTATGATTTTTGAATTTTCAAACGTCACCGTTATATATTAATTTCCAATTCAATCTCTATCGATTCCTATTAGTTATGTTAAAATCGGTCGATAAACATGAAAGCTATGTTGGATCAAAAATACCACTAAAATTTGTCGTTTTTGCCCCCCTGTTGCCCCCCCCCCTATCCAAAGTTTAGATTGTATTATTATTTACAAATGTAGATCGTGTTAAGGGGAACCAAACACCGTTTCATTTTTGCAAATCGGACGGGTAGATCTCGAGATCTCCGGGGGGGGGGTCGGAATCCGCCCCCCCCCCCTGTTACAAATAGCCACAGCCGGGAGCCTGTTACAAATAGGGTTAATAGGTGACACCTCCGGTGTCACCTATTAATGGGTGGCGGTTAGAAGAAAAAATCCAACTCCGAGTCCGGCTTATATCCGTTCTCCGACCGCATGGTAGAAAGCAATATAATTCTGCAATGCCATCTATTTGTTCCGTTTGTTTTTATTCTTTAAAACAGTATGGAGAACAATGCTGTGCTGCAGCATACATGTGTAGTGCACTTGAACTTGAGCTGTGCATAGACAGTGATGCGGGTCCCTTTACTGGAGCTCTCCTTAACTGTAATTTTTGACATGTAAATGATCACATTGCTCAAAATGAGCCTTCCAGACGTGCATCAGCCAGCTCTGCCATTGTGCTATTGGAGCTGTGCAGATCCATGTAGAATGATTGTGTGAATGGATGAATGAGTGGGTTGCTGAAATAAGCACCTGAGCCTGGCAGAAGGGCCATTTTAACTGTTTTAACCAAGGAGACTGGAGGGCTCACTATTGCATTTAAAACTTATTAACTGCTATCACATTCAGCATGAACATACTGCAAGCAGATTAACGAGTAGCTCCTGGACGCGCTCCTGTCACAGCTACTATATGATGCTGTGATGGATCATATATAGTATAAGTAATATTGATATGGTACTTGCAAAACACAAGATACAAATTAAAAACATTGTTCCACAGGATGCATCCAATCACGATTTGAAGGAGTGCTACAGCCCACATTGCACAGGCATGAGGCTTTTCATACTCTCATATGCAATAATGTTCATGGGCGTCACACATTGGTCCAGGCGCATGGCCACAAGCATAATGTAGGTAACAAATTACTACTCCCCTCTCACCATTACTAGCAGCCTCCTCACTCTGCCCACCATCTCATTTACCCATTCATCAAACGAAGTTACAGTTAAGCCGCATAAGTTACAATCACAGCACTGATACAATACACAGTATCCACGTGACATTGTGTACCTGTCACAGATATCTGCTATTATTTGAAATATAGATTATACAGTTTTCAGTTTACACATACCCTATAAATATAACTATTAGATGATACCTATGATATTTCCGTTTTCTTTAACAGAATATTGGAAAAATATATACAGAGTCTATATATCACGTGCCATACATTGCTGCTCTAACATGCTACCAAATATATTAAATGCTTCCATATTGAAGTGTTTCATATCCTGGGCTTCCCCATCGCCTAGCATACACTGCGTCACTTTCAATTGGTGTGAGTATGATTCTTTCAGAAAGTATAGACCATCCACCATCCCTTGACCAACATATATTTTGCCCTTTTTCAGTCATAGGTCCCACTGATGTAAGTCATACCCATACATATAATTCATTTGAGAATATTCGAACTAACTGTAAATACTATTGCCTCCCTGTCCCTGGTACTGTATCAGATACCTCAGCTGCTTCATACCCTGGCAAGTTTACCATCATCCATATAAATGCCAGGTCCTTGCTTTCAGATGATAAATTTGCTGAATTTGAAGTGCTTTTGTTTAGAACTAAAGTTAGATGGTCAATAATATGTGTCTCAGAGACATGGCTATGCAAAGCAATGGAAAAGAGAAGACACATAAATGGGTACTCTTGCTATTTTGATAGTAGAACCGATAGTACTGGGGGTGGGGTTGCAATTTATGTGAATAATGATGTTGTCAGAGAAACACAACAATTGCCCAAAGTGTTCAGGTGTACAGAATCACTACTTATTGAATGTCAGTTAAGAAACAATTTATCTATCCTAGTGTGCCAAATATATAAACCCCCTAACCTTAGCAATAACAGTTTCATTGAAGAACTAGGGAATGCCATAGATATTATTCAAATAAGGAATAAAATTGCCTTCATCTGTGGAGATTTCAATCTTGATCTCTTGAGTATTTCCAAAGGGGGTGCAGCATTGGATTTTTTCAATTTATTAGCATCATCAAGTTTTCTTCCATTAGTTTCTAAATCCACAAGGATACAGAACACTTGTTACTCACTCATTGATAACATCTTTTGCAATAACTTAACCCTTGTTAACAAATCTGGAATAATACTTGATGATACAGGTGACCATTTCCCAATATTTACTACACTAGACTTTGCAGTCAGTCCAAAAGGAAACAAGAGGGAAATTCAATGTCAATTTGATCATCACAAAATAACAAATTTAACTGAACATATAAAGAAATCATTGGAAAGCTTTGAAACCATCACTGATCCTGAAACTGCTGGTGAAATCACCATCAATGCATATACAAGTGGTATAGATAAATTCAGCTTCAAATATAGCCCAAATCGTAAAAATACTCCAATAAAACCCTGGATATTACCATCTATCCTGGCATCTATAGACAACAGATGCAAACTCTTTAACGTAAAACAAAAGAACCACACACAAGAAAATATAAACAAATATGTTAAATACAGAAATATCCTAAACACCTTGATCCGGGGTGCCAAGTGCAAATATATACAGGATGAGCTTGAGGCGAATAAGGATGATGCAAAACAAATGTGGAAAATTCTCATCACTCATACTACTGGAAGATCATATCAGAATACATTTCCAAATTACTTTAAAAACAATGAAGACAAACATGTTGAGGATAATTTAGAAATTGCAGAGGAATTTAATGCCTTCTTCAGCTCAGTTGGGAAAACCCTGCAACAAAACATGAAAGGGTGTCCTGAGGAGGCTCTTGAGTTCCTTGGAGACCCTTGCAAAGACACAACAAATCATTTGCAACATACTAATAATGATGAACTTATATCTATAATTAAAAACATGAAAAATGTGGGACATGGAGTGGATAAAATTAATGCAAGAATCTTTAAGTTAACATTTATGGCAATTATAGACAAGCTTGTCCACTTCATAAATATCTGTCTTGACCAGGGGAAGTTTCCAAGCAGGCTCAAAATTGCTGTCATAAAACCTATTTATAAATCAGGTGATAGAACACAAATGAACAATTATAGACCTATCAGTATCCTTCCATATATATCAAAAATTCTAGAGAAAGTGATCCATGTCCGCATCATGGAGCATGTCTCCAACAATAGCATAATTTGTCCCAACCAATTTGGATTTAGGAAGGGATACTCAACATACATGCCCTTGCTCATATTGCAAGATAAAGTAATCAGGGGGTTTGAATCAAACAAAATGAACTGTGGTATCTACATAGACCTAAAAAAGGCATTTGATACTGTTGATCACAGAATATTATTGCTTAAACTTCACTCATATGGTATCACAGATACATTCCTGACAATCATAGACTCATACTTATCAAATAGATATCAATGTGTAGAGTATAAAAAGTCCAGTCAAGCCTGAGTCAAATAAGTATTGGGGTCCTCCAGGGCTCTATTCTGGGCCCACTTCTGTTCATCTTATACATAAATGATTTTCCCAGGATTTCGTCAAAGTTTACATCATTACTTTATGCTGATGATACAGCCCTTTTATTTGAGGCTGACTCCACTTCTGAATTGCAAAATAACTTAGATACAGAACTACCAAAGGTATACAAATGGCTGCAAGCAAACAAGCTGTCCTTAAACAACAATAAAACATTCTATCAAATATAAAATAAATCCAAAATAAATGTTGACATCAATGTAATATTAAATGGTATAAATATAGGACATACAAAAACTGTGAAGTATCTTGGTGTATATATAGACGAAGAACTCAAGTGGGAGAGTCACATTCTGCATATTTCAAGTATAATAAGTCGTAATATAGGGATTATAAGTCGCTCTAGATATTTCCTGGGACAGAAACACCGATTTCTGTTGTATAATGCATTAGTTCTGCCTTATCTCAATAGCTGCTGTCTGATATGGGGAAACGCACCGAAATCACTCCTTAACAAATTGCTTATCCTACAGAAAAAGATAGTCAGGATTGTTGATAATCAAGCAAGACTAGCCCACACAAACCCAATGTATGTAAAGCTCAAAATTCTTAAAGTAAAGGACATTGCCAGACAGCAAGCTATAGTCGTGCTTTATAATGTTGCATCTGGAAGTGCCCCACCAGTCATAGCCTCACTTTTCGAATTCACTCAGACCAATCACAGAGCTTCAAGAGTAGCACGACATTTTGAAGAAATATTCACTCGAAAATTATACCGGACACGTACCATAGCATGGATAGGACCACGTTTATGGAATTCAATTGTTGCCCCCAGATTCCCCCATATAAACTCAATACCATCTAATAAAAAACAAATAAAAGAAATCACTAAAAATCACATGATCAGTGAATATGAATAACCTCAAAATCAGTGAATCAGTGAAATCAGATCAATCAGTGAAATCAGATCAGTGAATATGAATAACCTGCTTGCCTCACAAGCCTAGAAAAAAATCCCTTGTAGTTTGCTCATTTATGTAAATGAGCCCGAATACAATAATAGCCATATCAGTGCTAAATGTTAACTGTCTGTAAAGTCATCTTCTAAGTTGCAGAAGAATGAAGTTATGCAGTTTTGAATGTATGTAACATTATAAATAAACAATAATACAAATTTACAGAACTAAGTAACAGTATATAAACAAACAACATAAGCATGCATAAACGTGCATAATCTGAAATAAAACATAGTAAATCAGAGATAGAGATTTATATTGGTGTTGAGCAATATAGTACCTCTATTTATTTTCTGCTTTCTTGAAATATGAATTAATTAGATCATGTTTCAACTTATAGATCAATTAATTACATCATGCGCGAAAGCCACCCCGACTAACCGACGCTGGAACCTGGGTGAGATCGAACAGCAACAAGCTTTGCTTAGCTGGGGGTCTCACCGGGTTCCAGCAAAGACCTGCTTGCCTAGACCAGGATCTGCCTTCCCCAACCTTTGTATGAATGAAATTGTATCCTGCCCCACTGTCTAGCAAACCTTTCTTGATGGCAACGAGATTGGGGCAGCAGGCAGTGGGGCACACACTTGGAATCCTTACTAACTCGGTTACGTATGTGCGAATGTCAGAATGTATGATTCCCAGGGGCGTAGTTGGGGGGCAGTCACTTGTTGATTTCAGCAACGACTACTTTCTGCCTTCTTATTTTTGACCACATTACCACTTACCACTTAGCCTTCCTCTCTTCATTTGCTTTTTTATTTCTTCTTCCATTTCCTAGCTGGAAGTGCCGCGACATTTTCTCTTTTGTTCTCTGGTGTTAAAGTAAGGTGATGTGCGTCGATGGGATCGAGGGCGGGGGCACTCCTGGTCACCTGTTAATGGGTGGCGGCATAGAAAAAAAAAATGCTATGCCGCCCGAGCACGGGCGCGGCGTGCCGGCCGCGCGTCCAGCCTAGTGCCGGTTTTGGTTTGGTTTGGTTAGGATAAGGCCGCTTCGGTCTACTTGGACCATTGCGCAGCCATGGGATGAAGGAGAAGGGGTAAAGTGGGTCAAAATGGACGCCGACCGGGCAACCGCCCATGGACAGGCCTTTCCCCGCAGCGCGAAGCTGCGAGGAGAGCCCACGCCATGCAGACGGCCACCACTTCCGGGGGGCAGCTCGAGGCCACCACATGCCCGGTGGCCAGCGACCACCAGAACCGGGGTAACGTGGGCGTGACAAAGGACGGAGGACCGGCAGTCGGGAGGATCAAAAGGGAACTGACCTAGTGCCGGTTTTTTGGTTTGGGTAGGATAAGGCCGCTTCGGTCTACTTGGACCATTGCGCAGCCATGGGATGAAGGAGAAGGGGTAAAGTGGGTCAAAATGGAGGCGACCGGGCAACCGCCCATGGACAGGCCCTTCCCTCACAGCGCGAAGCTGCGAGGAGAGCCCACGCCATGCAGACGGCCACCACTCCCGGGGGGCAGCTCGAGGCCACCACATGCCCGGTGGCCAGCGACCACCAGACCCGGGATAACGTGGGCGTGACAAAGGATGGAGGACCGGCAATCGGGAGGATCAAAAGGGATCTGCCTAGTGCCGGCCGCGCGTAAGGTCTTTATACCAGCCCGACACCACGTAGTTACTTATTCTCATCATAGATGGCAGTGTCATCGGAATTACATTTGCAGGTAATAGAGGCCAGGCAGATACATGGAGATGGTGCTATTGGTTTTCCGTGGTGTTTGTGTCTTTTACAGTATGCATAAACATATTCGACTACCAAACATGTACCCTTACGATCAGGAAAATACTCGCTAATGACACCAACTCTAATGCTGATGTGCTAAAGGTTCATTGCCGCAGCACACCGTTTGATCACTGATCAATAATTACCTCATTGTGTTTCTTGCTGCTCTGTAACTATGAAAAATAGTTAATCAGAAACCAAATTCAAGCTTTGTTACATGATCACATGCAATAGCCACTCACTTGTGCATTGTCCATTGTACACATGCGCATCGGCATGTGCTGCTCCTAAACCCGGCAAAGCAGCATATCAAGACTTTTATACGGCACTTTGTAAACATGACTTTTATTTATATGCAAATCTGCAGACACACACCGCGAAGGCTCTAAGAAATAAGTCTATGAAAAACATGATTACGGTCGGGTCGGGCCGCTCATACGTATATTTTTGTCATCAGTTAAGATGAGAGACTTCTCAGTTCTCGGTCGCTTCAAGTTTTGCGCACGCTCAGAAACGATTTTTTTTATACTCCAAGAATTATAAACGTTGCGCAAATCTTTCAGATTTGACAAATTCGCGGATAATTCAAATGCCGCAAAGATCGCTTTAATTAAAACGGGTAGCTTAAAACGGATGAGCTGGTTTACGGCCATGTAAGAGAGCTGAGCATATCTCGCCAGCAATCATTGTAACGATCACAAAATGTGTTATGTGTTGACAAAATCTGCTATATGTTGACCCAATGTGCTGCGTGTTGACAAAAGGTGTTGTATGTTTATAAAATGTACCAGTGCCGATTTGTATAAATGTTGGTCACCGAGGCGTGAGAAAAACCTTATTTTTAGAGAAATTGGCCATAAGAGCGCGAAAAAAATGGAAGTGAGTTAGCCTGGCTCTTTGTCGGTGTCAGCCTCAAGGTTTTGTTCACCTCTGGTTGTGGGATCTAGTGGGATCATATATCCAACATTGCGTTTTGTCGAGAGATCCTGTGGGATCATATCCTGCTTTGAAATCCATGCACAAGTCTGGACTAACGAGTTTTGTATACTCCAAGAATCATAAACGTTGCGCAAATCTTTCAGATTTGAAATACTCGCGGATAATTCAAATAGGTACCACATAGATCGCTTTAAGTAAAGCTGTCTTTTCCTGACCGTCCTGGGAATTTTCCAGTTCTGCTTCACCTGCGCAGTGCCGGTATAAGGCGCCACCTTCGCCGTGCCTGTGGTGGTGGAAGGGGGGGGGGGGGCGTCTGAATGCCCCCTCTCGAACGGCTTTTTTATTTTCGCTCATTCTCCATAGCAGCCTCGTCCGAGAGGGTGCGTTCAGACCCCCCCCCCCCCCTCCCCAGGCACGGTGAAGGTATCGCCTTGTACCGGCACTGCGCAGGTGATGTAGAACTGAACAATTCTAAGCACTGTCAGCAAAAGACATCGACCCTATTGCTATGGGCAGTTTAAACTGATTTAAAACGGATAGCTAAAAACGGATTAGTTAGTTTCCGGCCATGTAACTGGGTATATCTCGCCAGCCTGCCAAGATTGTACACCTCCTCTCGTACTCGATGATTGCTGGCGAGATATGTTCAGCTCTCTTACATGGCCGTAAACCAGCTCATCCGTTTTAAGCTACCCGTTTTAATTAAAGCGATCTTTGCGGCATGTGAATTATCCGCGAATTTGTCAAATCTGAAAGATTTGCGCAACGTTTATAATTCTTGGAGTATAAAAAAATCGTTTCTGAGCGTGCGCAAAACTTGAAGCGACCGAGAACTGAGAAGTCTCTCATCTTAACTGATGACAAAAATATACGTATGAGCGGCCCGACCCGACCGTAATCATGTTTTTCATAGACTTATTTCTTAGAGCCTTCGCGGTGTGTGTCTGCAGATTTGCATATAAATAAAAGTCATGTTTACAAAGTGCCGTATAAAAGTCTTGATATGCTGCTTTGCCGGGTTTAGGAGCAGCACATGCCGATGCGCATGTGTACAATGGACAATGCACAAGTGGTGGCTATTGCATGTGATCATGTAACAAAGCTTGAATTTGGTTTCTGATTAACTATTTTTCATAGTTACAGAGCAGCAAGAATCACAATGAGGTAATTATTGATCAGTGATCAAACGGTGTGCTGCGGCAATGAGCCTTTAGCACATCAGCATTAGAGTTGGTGTCATTAGCGAGTATTTTCCTGATCGTAAGGGTACATGTTTGGTAGTCGAATATGTTTATGCATACTGTAAAAGACACAAACACCACGGAAAACCAATAGCACCATCTCCATGTATCTGCCTGGCCTCTATTACCTGCAAATGTAACTCCGATGACACTGCCATCTATGATGAGAATAAGTAACTACGTGGTGTCGGGCTGGTATAAAGACCTTACGCGCGGCCGGCACTAGGCAGATCCCTTTTGATCCTCCCGATTGCCGGTCCTCCATCCTTTGTCACGCCCACGTTATCCCGGGTCTGGTGGTCGCTGGCCACCGGGCATGTGGTGGCCTCGAGCTGCCCCCCGGGAGTGGTGGCCGTCTGCATGGCGTGGGCTCTCCTCGCAGCTTCGCGCTGCGAGGGAAGGGCCTGTCCATGGGCGGTTGCCCGGTCGCGTCCATTTTGACCCACTTTACCCCTTCTCCTTCATCCCATGGCTGCGCAATGGTCCAAGTAGACCGAAGCGGCCTTATCCTACCCAAACCAAAAAACCGGCACTAGGTCAGTTCCCTTTTGATCCTCCCGACTGCCGGTCCTCCGTCCTTTGTCACGCCCACGTTACCCCGGTTCTGGTGGTCGCTGGCCACCGGGCATGTGGTGGCCTCGAGCTGCCCCCCGGAAGTGGTGGCCGTCTGCATGGCGTGGGCTCTCCTCGCAGCTTCGCGCTGCGGGGAAGGGCCTGTCCATGGGCGGTTGCCCGGTCGGCGTCCATTTTGACCCACTTTACCCCTTCTCCTTCATCCCATGGCTGCGCAATGGTCCAAGTAGACCGAAGCGGCCTTATCCTAACCAAACCAAACCAAAACCGGCACTAGGCTGGACGCGCGGCCGGCACGCCGCGCCCGTGCTCGGGCGGCATAGCATTTTTTTTTTCTATGCCGCCACCCATTAACAGGTGACCAGGAGTGCCCCCGCCCTCGATCCCATCGACGCACATCACCTTACTTTAACACCAGAGAACAAAAGAGAAAATGTCGCGGCACTCCCAGCTAGGAAATGGAAGAAGAAATAAAAAAGCAAATGAAGAGAGGAAGGCTAAGTGGTAAGTGGTAATGTGGTCAAAAATAAGAAGGCAGAAAGTAGTCGTTGCTGAAATCAACAAGTGACTGCCCCCCAACTACGCCCCTGGGAATCATACATTCTGACATTCGCACATACGTAACCGAGTTAGTAAGGATTCCAAGTGTGTGCCCCACTGCCTGCTGCCCCAATCTCGTTGCCATCAAGAAAGGTTTGCTAGACAGTGAGGCAGGATACAATTTCATTCATACAAAGGTTGGGGAAGGCAGGTCCTGGTCTAGGCAAGCAGGTCTTTGCTGGAACCCGGTGAGACCCCCAGCTAGGCAAAGCTTGTTGCTGTTCGATCTCACCCAGGTTCCAGCGTCGGTTAGTCGGGGTGGCTTTCGCGCATGATGTAATTAATTGATCTATAAGTTGAAACATGATCTAATTAATTCATATTTCAAGAAAGCAGAAAATAAATAGAGGTACTATATTGCTTAACACCAATATAAATCTCTATCTCTGATTTACTATGTTTTATTTCAGATTATGCACGTTTATGCATGCTTATGTTGTTTGTTTATATACTGTTACTTAGTTCTGCAAATTTGTATTATTGTTTATTTATAATGTTACATACATTAAAACTGCATAACTTCATTCTTCTGCAACTTAGAAGATGACTTTACAGACAGTTAACATTTAGCACTGATATGGCTATTATTGTATTCGGGCTCATTTACATAAATGAGCAAACTACAAGGGATTTTTTTTCTAGGCTTGTGAGGCAAGCAGGTTATTCATATTCACTGATCTGATTTCACTGATTGATCTGATTTCACTGATTCACTGATTTTGAGGTTATTCATATTCACTGATCATGTGATTTTTAGTGATTTCTTTTATTTGTTTTTTATTAGATGGTATTGAGTTTATATTGGGGAATCTGGGGGCAACAATTGAATTCCATAAACGTGGTCCTATCCATGCTATGGTACGTGTCCGGTTTAATTTTCGAGTGAATATTTCTTCAAAATGTCGTGCTACTCTTGAAGCTCTGTCATTGGTCTGAGTGAATTCGAAAAGTGAGGCTATGACTGGTGGGGCACTTCCAGATGTAACATTATAAAGCACGACTATAGCTTGCTGTCTGGCAATGTCCTTTACTATAAGAATTTTGAGCTTTACATACATTGGGTTTGTGTGGGCTAGTCTTGCTTGATTATCAACAATCCTGACTATCTTTTTCTGTAGGATAAGCAATTTGTTAAGGAGTGATTTCGGTGCGTTTCCCCATATCAGACAGCAGCTATTAAGATAAGGCAGAACTAATGCATTATACAACAGAAATCGGTGTTTCTGTCCCAGGAAATATCTAGAGCGACTTATAATCCCTATATTACGACTTATTATACTTGAAATATGCATAATGTGACTCTCCCACTTGAGTTCTTCGTCTATATATACACCAAGATACTTCACAGTTTTTGTATGTCCTATATTTATACCATTTAATATTACATTGATGTCAACATTTATTTTGGATTTATTGTATATTTGATAGAATGTTTTATTGTTGTTTAAGGACAGCTTGTTTGCTTGCAGCCATTTGTATACCTTTGGTAGTTCTGTATCTAAGTTATTTTGCAATTCAGAAGTGGAGTCAGCCTCAAATAAAAGGGCTGTATCATCAGCATAAAGTAATGATGTAAGCTTTGACGAAATCCTGGGAAAATCATTTATGTATAAGATGAACAGAAGTGGGCCCAGAATAGAGCCCTGGGGGACCCCAATACTTATTTGACTCAGGCTTGACTGGACTTTTTTATACTCTACACATTGATATTTATTTGATAAGTATGAGTCTATGATTGTCAGGAATGTATCTGTGATACCATATGAGTGAAGTTTAAGCAATAATATTCTGTGATCAACAGTATCAAATGCCTTTTTTAGGTCTAGGTAGATACCACAGTTCATTTTGTTTGATTCAAACCCCCTGATTACTTTATCTTGCAATATGAGCAAGGGCATGTATGTTGAGTATCCCTTCCTAAATCCAAATTGGTTGGGACAAATTATGCTATTGTTGGAGACATGCTCCATGACGCGGACATGGATCACTTTCTCTAGAATTTTTGATATATATGGAAGGATACTGATAGGTCTATAATTGTTCATTTGTGTTCTATCACCTGATTTATAAATAGGTTTTATGACAGCAATTTTGAGCCTGCTTGGAAACTTCCCCTGGTCAAGACAGATATTTATAAATTGGACAAGCTTGTCTATGATTGCCATAAATGTTAACTTAAAGATTCTTGCATTAATTTTATCCACTCCATGTCCCACATTTTTCATGTTTTTAATTATAGATATAAGTTCATCATTATTAGTATGTTGCAAATGATTTGTTGTGTCTTTGCAAGGGTCTCCAAGGAACTCAAGAGCCTCCTCAGGACACCCTTTCATGTTTTGTTGCAGGGTTTTCCCAACTGAGCTGAAGAAGGCATTAAATTCCTCTGCATTTTCTAAATTATCCTCAACATGTTTGTCTTCATAGTTTTTAAAGTAATTTGGAAATGTATTCTGATATGATCTTCCAGTAGTATGAGTGATGAGAATTTTCCACATTTGTTTTGCATCATCCTTATTCGCCTCAAGCTCATCCTGTATATATTTGCACTTGGCACCCCGGATCAAGGTGTTTAGGATATTTCTGTATTTAACATATTTGTTTATATTTTCTTGTGTGTGGTTCTTTTGTTTTTCGTTAAAGAGTTTGCATCTGTTGTCTATAGATGCCAGGATAGATGGTGATATCCAGGGTTTTATTGGAGTATTTTTACGATTTGGGCTATATTTGAAGCTGAATTTATCTATACCACTTGTATATGCATTGATGATGATTTCACCAGCAGTTTCAGGATCAGTGATGGTTTCAAAGCTTTCCAATGATTTCTTTATATGTTCAGTTAAATTTGTTATTTTGTGATAATCAAATTGACATTGAATTTCCCTCTTGTTTCCTTTTGGACTGACTGCAAAGTCTAGTGTAGTAAATATTGGGAAATGGTCACCTGTATCATCAAGTATTATTCCAGATTTGTTAACAAGGGTTAAGTTATTGCAAAAGATGTTATCAATGAGTGAGTAACAAGTGTTCTGTATCCTTGTGGATTTAGAAACTAATGGAAGAAAACTTGATGATGCTAATAAATTGAAAAAATCCAATGCTGCACCCCCTTTGGAAATACTCAAGAGATCAAGAATGAAATCTTCACAGATGAAGGCAATTTTATTCCTTATTTGAATAATATCTATGGCATTCCCTAGTTCTTCAATGAAACTGTAATTGCTAAGATTAGGGGGTTTATATATTTGGCACACTAGGATAGATAAATTGTTTCTTAACTGACATTCAATAAGTAGTGATTCTGTACACCTGAACACTTTGGGCAATTGTTGTGTTTCTCTGACAACATCATTATTCACATAAATTGCAACCCCACCCCCAGTACCATCGGTTCTACTATCAAAATAGCAAGAGTAACCATTTATGTGTCTTTTCTTTTCCATTGCTTTGCATAGCCATGTCTCTGAGACACATATTATTGACCATCTAACTTTAGTTCTAAACAAAAGCACTTCAAATTCAGCAAATTTATCATCTGAAAGCAAGGACCTGGCATTTATATGGATGATGGTAAACTTGCCAGGGTATGAAGCAGCTGAGGTATCTGATACAGTACCAGGGACAGGGAGGCAATAGTATTTACAGTTAGTTCGAATATTCTCAAATGAATTATATGTATGGGTATGACTTACATCAGTGGGACCTATGACTGAAAAAGGGCAAAATATATGTTGGTCAAGGGATGGTGGATGGTCTATACTTTCTGAAAGAATCATACTCACACCAATTGAAAGTGACGCAGTGTATGCTAGGCGATGGGGAAGCCCAGGATATGAAACACTTCAATATGGAAGCATTTAATATATTTGGTAGCATGTTAGAGCAGCAATGTATGGCACGTGATATATAGACTCTGTATATATTTTTCCAATATTCTGTTAAAGAAAACGGAAATATCATAAGTATCATCTAATAGTTATATTTATAGGGTATGTGTAAACTGAAAACTGTATACTATATTTCAAATAATAGCAGATATCTGTGAAAGGTACACAATGTCACGTGGATACTGTGTATTGTATCAGTGTTGTGATTGTAACTTATGCGGCTTAACTGTAACTTCGTTTGATGAATGGGTGAATGAGATGGTGGGCAGAGTGAGGAGGCTGCTAGTAATGGTGAGAGGGGAGTAGTAATTTGTTACCTACATTATGCTTGTGGCCATGCGCCTGGACCAATGTGTGACGCCCATGAACATTATTGCATATGAGAGTATGAAAAGCCTCATGCCTGTGCAATGTGGGCTGTAGCACTCCTTCAAATCGTGATTGGATGCATCCTGTGGAACAATGTTTTTAATTTGTATCTTGTGTTTTGCAAGTACCATATCAATATTACTTATACTATATATGATCCATCACAGCATCATATAGTAGCTGTGACAGGAGCGCGTCCAGGAGCTACTCGTTAATCTGCTTGCAGTATGTTCATGCTGAATGTGATAGCAGTTAATAAGTTTTAAATGCAATAGTGAGCCCTCCAGTCTCCTTGGTTAAAACAGTTAAAATGGCCCTTCTGCCAGGCTCAGGTGCTTATTTCAGCAACCCACTCATTCATCCATTCACACAATCATTCTACATGGATCTGCACAGCTCCAATAGCACAATGGCAGAGCTGGCTGATGCACGCCTGGAAGGCTCATTTTGATCAATGTGATCATTTACATGTCAAAATTAACAGTTAAGGAGAGCTCCAGTAAAGGGACCCGCATCACTGTCTATGCACAGCTCAAGTTCAAGTGCACTACACATGTATGCTGCAGCACAGCATTGTTCTCCATACTGTTTTAAAGAATAAAAACAAACGGAACAAATAGATGGCATTGCAGAATTATATTGCTTTCTACCATGCGGTCGGAGAACGGATATAAGCCGGACTCGGAGTTGGATTTTTTCTTCTAACCACCACCCATTAATAGGTGACACCGGAGGTGTCACCTATTAACCCTATTTGTAACAGGCTCCCGGCTGTGGCTATTTGTAACAGGGGGGGGGGGGGGGCGGATTCCGACCCCCCCCCCCCGGAGATCTCGAGATCTACCCGTCCGATTTGCAAAAATGAAACGGTGTTTGGTTCCCCTTAACACGATCTACATTTGTAAATAATAATACAATCTAAACTTTGGATAGGGGCAACAGGGGGGCAAAAACGACAAATTTTAGTGGTATTTTTGATCCAACATAGCTTTCATGTTTATCGACCGATTTTAACATAACTAATAGGAATCGATAGAGATTGAATTGGAAATTAATATATAACGGTGACGTTTGAAAATTCAAAAATCATAGGCGTGTGCAGGTCACTCAATATGGGGGTGAAGTAAATGCGTAATAAAACCATTTTTTGGTGTTGTTTTTAGATAAATGAAATGGTCTGTGATTGTGACATTAGAAAAACAGTTATAAATCATATTTTTTGCCATAGGCGGTACCAGGTTAGTGAAAAAGGGAGGTCAAATTGGGAAAAAATATTAACCGCAGACAAGTTGCTACCCAGCACTATAAATATGTTACTGATCGTAGATAGTTCTAAATTCATCACATTTTGCATGAAAACTTCCCTACCGAAAGATATTTCAAGTTAAAGTTGATAAGCGTTCCACACTTTTAACGACCGGTACTTGCACTATTTCTGACCTTTTGTCAAGTACTTTTGGTCCTCATCAAACTGCGGGCTTTTCCCGTATTATTTTTTTACGCAATGGAGTGGAAAATATATTGTGCGTTCTGCTTGTTGTGATTATATGCCCGGCGATCTTCTAAAACTAACAGCGATTGGAAAAAGTGGCAATAAAATCGGAAGCTCATCGATGCACATCAACGCGGCATAGTTAGTGGTTGCGACCCTCAATTTTTGAAAATCGATTCATTTGTTTTCAACATTAGGAGTTGTGTATAGTTTGTCTGTGGCTGTATATAACACTATGCTTTATTTTATCATGAAAAATAATAATTTTCCCAAAAAAAAACTAACGAACAATAACACAAAACTGGCAATTCAATCAGAAGCTCATCGATGCACATCGACGGCGACCTATTTAGCGTCGGCGATTTGTTTACAAAGCCATTGTCAGGCTTCTCGGCGCACTTAACCATCTCGGCGCACTTGGCGAGTTGTTCCTGATTAGTATACCCAAGTCCCGTAGCAGGCTTTGTTAATGACGTCACTGGTGCCATTCTTGTGTAGCATTGCAAAATATATCTGATTTCGAGTTGAAAGCTAATTAAAGACTTATTCAAATTATTGTTTTTAAGTTTGAATTTTCTTGTTAATCATTATTAAAGGTATTTTATCACTGTATTTCATAGTAGTTGACACTTCAGAAACTTGTGACGTAATAATATTGTATCCAATATGCATTTCCCTCACCTTTTGCTATTGTGGCGCAGTACCGAGTGCTTTGCGAATACTAGCTTGCCTGGGGTTAAATTCATTCCGCTCTTATTTTATTCGAGTTGGTATAGTTTGCATGTTGTTGTTATTCATGACTTATACTGATAGTCAGTCATGCATCACGGATGCTTCACGGATTGCTTCACGGATCAGAGCGCTGCTCGAACGCACGCTAGTAGCGCTTTCGTTCTCCATGGCAACCAGGCGTGAGCCAATGAAAAGCCAGAACGTATCCCCTTTCTGGCTTTTGATTGGCTGACGCCTGGCTGCCATGGAGAACGAAAGCGCTACTAGCGGGTGTCCGAGCAGCGCTCAGTTTGATCGGAAATGTCACAGAGCCTCCACAAATGCCGCATTCGATGTTAACAATGGTAGGGAAGGACGAATTTGTCAATGACCTTCATGAAGTACACAAGGTACTTGTTTTGTATTTTTTCCAAACTTACAACTTTGAATTTGGGAATAATTGTATTTAATTCTTAAGTTTAAATAAAATAATGTTAAAACCATAGCGGTAGCCTAAGAAATTGTTGCTAACAAAATCAAAAGGTCATTATTTCCCTTTAATGGAATTTATTTCCCCATTTTCCAAATTTGTATAAGCAATTGCGAAAGTTGTGGGATGCCGCGAAGCTGCACGACATTTCCCGTTTTTTGACTGTGATAGTTGGATTTTGAGTGCTGCAAAGACAATTTTTACGATTTTACGATAAATTGTGAACGCGCGGGGGGGGGGAGGATACTTGTATTGCACCCACCCACCATATTCCTGTGGGGGGATTTGCCCCTGATGCCCCCCCCCCCCTGGATCCGAAAATGGTCTGGCCTTTAGCCGCAAAGAAGTAAATAAAGAAAGAACAGCATTTGTTATTAATTTAGCAGAACGTTGAGAGTGGCAATGAAACACCGTCAAGTAGCAAAAGAAAATAATTAATGTGAACAAATGCAATAATGGCGCGGCACGGCAAAACACGGCAGAAATAACGCAAGGAAATAAAAACATAATGTAAACAAGCGCAGCACAACACCAGTAACACCACCTGTGATTGAACTTTCACAAAACTGACGACGAACAAAAAAGGATCTCCGGATATCTTTAAGACACTTCTGAGTTATGTAAGAAACTGAAACTAATTATTTCTGTTTCTCATGTTTACGATCATCTACAGTCACGAGGGGCCCAACCAAACCTTCAGAAGAGACAGTCATGGTGGGCCCCTGGGAAAGAGGCATCCAAAATAAATCACCTGGATATGAAAAACTACGGATTTCGACCACTTGATTTGGTGAGGCCCCTTTAAAAATATAAACTTTTGATTAGCTGGATAGGACCAGGACCCTCAGTATGAGGCGGCATTTACTTCTGGGAGGAGGGGGGGGGGGGCATTTGCTCCTGGGGACACCTATTGTCCGGTTTAGAATGCATCTGTTCTGCCCCATGGGGGCGGCATTTGCTAATGGGCAATGGGCATTTGTCCAATTTAGAGGTCGCCTGTTTTACCCCGTGGGGGCGGCATTTGCTCATTGTCCGGTAGGGCGCCTGTTCTGCTCAATGAGGGCGGAATTTACTTCTAGTGGCGCCTATCCTGTTCCTAAGTCGCCATTTACTTCTAGGAGTGCTAATTGTCCGATTCCCGGGAGTGCCTGTCAGTGGCGTGCGCAGAAATTCACAAAGGACCAGGTCATTGCCTTGAGGCCTGAGGGGCGCCACCCGATCGACAGGGGCGCCATCATTATTGGCGAAAATTTTGCAGGGGGAGGGGGGCGCATCTCCTTCCGCACCGTGCGGAAGGAGATGCGCCCCCCCCCCCGTCACTAGCCGGAGGGGCGCCGCCACTGGCCAGGGGTGCGTCACGGGCGGAGACGGGCGGTCAGTAGTCGGAGGGGCGCCGTCACTGGCCGGAGGGGCGCCGTCACTGACTGGAGGGGGCGCCGGAACTAGCCGGAGAAGCACCGTCACTTGCCGGAGGGGCACCGTCACTGGCCGGAGGGGCGCCGGAACTGGACGGAGGGGCGCCACCAATGGTCGGAGGGGCGCCGTCACTGGTCGGAGGGGCGCCGTCACTGGCCGGAGGGGCGCCGTCACTGACTGGAGGGGGCGCCGGAACTAGCCGGAGAAGCACCGTCACTTGCCGGAGGGGCGTCGTCACTGACCGGAGGGGCGCCGTCACTAGCCGGAATGGCGCCGTCACTGGCCGGAGGAGCGCCGTCACTGGTCGGAGGGGCGCCGTCACTGGCCTGAGGGGCGCCTTACTGGCAGGAGGGGCGCCGTCACTGATCGGAGGGGCACCGTCACTGCCCGGAGGGGCGCCGTCACTGACCGGAGGGACGCCGTCACTATATGGAGGGGCGCCGTCACTGGCCGGAGGGGCGCCGTCACTCACCGGAGGGGGCGCCGTCACTGGCCGGAGGGGCGCCGTCACTAGTCGGAGGGACGCCGTCAGCCCCCGGAGGGGGCGCGGTCACTGGCAGGAGAAACGCCGTTACTGTTCGGAGGGGCGCCGTCACTGGTCGGAGCCCGGAGGGTCGCCGTCACTCGCCGTAGGGACGCTGTCACTCGCCGGAGGGGCGCCATCACTCGCCGGAGGGGCGCCATCAACGGCCGGAGGGGCGCTGTCACTGGTCGGATGGGCGCCTTCACTGGTCAGAGGGGCGCCGTCACTGGCCGGATGGGCGCCTTCAATGGCCGGAGGGGCGCCGTCACTTTCCGGAGGGGCGTCGTCATTGACCGGAGGGGCGCCGTCACTAGCCGGAATGGCGCCGTCGTTGGCCAGAGGGGTGCCGTCACTAGCAGGAGGGGCGCCGCCACTGGCCGGAGGGGCGCCTTCACTAGCCGGAGCGCCGTCACTGGTAGGAGGGGCGTCGTTACACTAGCCGGAGGGGCGCCTTTACTGGCCAGACGGGCGCCGCCACTAGCCGGGGGGGGGGGGGACCGTCACTGGCCAGAGGGGCGCCGTCATTGGCCGAAGGGGCGCCGTCACTGTTCGGAGGGTGCCGTCACTGGCCGGAGGGGGCCTTCACTGGCCGAAGGAGAGCTGTCACTGGTCGGAGGGGCGCCGTCACTTGTCGGTGGGGCGCCGTCACTGGCCGGAGGGGCGTCGTGACTGACCGGAGGGGGCGCCGTCACTAGCCGGAGGGGCGCCTTCACTGGCCGGAGGGGCGCCGTCACGGGTCGGAGGGGCGCCGCCACTGACCGGAGGGGGCCAGGTCATGCCCTGAATGACCGTATACTCTGTAAGCCACTGGTGCCTGTTGGCGGTGCTAATTGCAAAACAAAAATGATCCGGGGGCGCCCTTTGAAAACGGTACGGACATTATGTGCTGTCCGTGTCCGGACATTATGTGCTGTTATGTGCTGTCCGTGTATAGGTGGTTGAGCCCCGGCTGAAATGGATGGTATTTGCATTTGGATTGGCGTTCTTTGATGCAAAGGGGCGGCCTCATCTCCCGGGGGCTACTTTATCGGCGAGAGGGGCGTTTCAGCATCTTTTTAACTGGGGTGGCATTTTTCATGACTGGGGTGGCAATTGCCACCCCAGTTACTATGTTAAAATACGAGGTTGGGTTCGGTGTCCAACGAGGTTGGGTTCGGGGGAGAGAAAGGGGGACAGGGGATGGGAGGGGCGGCGCCCCGACCCATGGCATTGCCTGCAAGATAAAATGTAGCCTGCTACAGATGACTTAGAATTATTGCTCTATCTTCATCAGGCGGAAATCTACCACTGATGAGTTACCACTGATGAGTAGTTGGGGTTAGTTATAGACCATGCCAACTAACGGTGTTACCGAACGATGTTACCGACCATGCCAACTAACGGTGTTACCGAACGTTGTTACCCGACCAACTCGAATTTCGACGAAAACTTGGCTAGGGGGTTTGCTCTAGCCCTGAACACCATTCTGAGGGAATTAGAGCGTTTCGAGCTACGGTTTCGGAGATATGAGTGATCACTGTTTTTCAACTTTTGACAACAGTGAATTTTTTGACTGGCTTTATCTTGAAAACTATTCGTCACAGATCGAACTTTCAAAAAACAGATGATAGAGTCTGAGCACAGCTCTTTTTATCTACGCATAGCTTTTACAAAAACAAAACAAAAATTATTGCAAATTTGAGCTTCAAATTTTTCAAATTTGATTTCCAAAAACAACATGAGTCAATTCATTGTAAAATTGATGTCATATTTTGATTCCTCGTGGTTTTTTACCCCAGAGTACATGCAAACCAACGTGGGCCTTCCAATAGCACCAATTTCAGCAAGCACGGCGTGTCGGTATCCCGCCGCCGCGCGGCGCGGCGGCGGCTGTGTCGCGCGCTGCCTCGTCCGGGCGACCGCAGCTGCAGCCGTCGTCCCCTCCCGCAGCTCACATATTTGGACCGCCTGGCTCAGGTTGCATCGTCGCTACACTGGCAAGGACACTGCCTCTCAGGTCTCAGTCAGTGGCGTCTGGAGTACTGAGCGAGCAGTACCGACCATTCTGTATCAGGGGTTGTACATCATGAAGTGCTCCTTCAGCGGCTTCAGTTCTTGCCATCAAAGGACGTTCACACGAAAACGTGCAGTAAAGCCAGCCGAAGGTCATGTGCGGGATGCACTGTCCCGCGCAGATCATGTGTTAGTGGTAATGTGATTAAAGGGAATAGTACACATTTAACATTAGTTTTTAACTGAGATAGCCAGATTGTCGGGAGTACTGAGAAATCTCCAAATCTGAATTTGTCTTTCCAAAACGACCTAGATGCTCAGTTTCAACGCACACACCGTTGAGTATATTCCGTCATATTTTTAAGGGCCAAATCTTGTGACGTTTCGCATACGTCATTTGTATTCCTACCGCACTTCGTTTTCCCTATTTGAACCGACCGTCACCGAAACGCATCATGTGTTCAAAGGCCCTATAACCAGGTAAGGACTCGAGCCATTTGACCGTGAACTCGGCTTACCGCCGGATGACGTCACTGGCGGCAGCCGGCTCCTTCGTCGCGGCTGAACAAGTAAGTCAGCCGACAGTTACAACTCGCCAGTGGCGCACACAGGGAGGGGGAGGGGGGGGGGGGGGGGTCAAAAGGGTCAGCTGACCCCCAATTTCTGAGAGGCACGCATCACATCATGTACCGTGCTCGGGAGCGCAAGAGAGAGAAGAAGCTGGCCGCGGCATGGACGGACGAGGGTGTAATGATGGTGCGTCGAGGAGAGGGAGAGAAGACTGTGGTGGTCCGTACCATCCGCGACATCTACGAGCTGATTGGTCAATAGGCTGGTGACAGTGAGTCGGCACCGGAGTTATAGAATTGGCAATCACAAACTTCGTGATCGATCGTCAATGACCGATCTTGCACTAATGATAGATGGCGCATCGAGTGTGCCGCTAGGTGGCAGGATCGCGAATAGAAATATAACGAATATTCTCCGTTACATAATAATCTCAATATTAACACATCAATTATAGTACATTACATTATATACTATATTATATACAATTATATTTTGTATTTGTGTTATATTGTATGTATATTGTATACAGTTATATTACATTGCAATAATAATTACATTACATAAGAGCCTAACGCATGATGTTCTTGATATTCTTCGTTGCATCTAGGGGGTGTACTCCGCTCTTTCAACATTGGTAAAAAGTGTGACAACCGCGGGAAACTTCCAGCATCTTGGCCGTGTTTATCGGATCTGCTCAATCTTGCATAAAAAAGATTGGTAAGTGGCTATCAGCTATATTTGGCTATCAGCTAGTTTTGACCAATCAGTCTTTAGCAAGCTCGACGGTGATTGGCCAGGTTGTGATGACGTGAACCGGGGGAGAATCATTTGTTTACATTTCAACGGGTTCGCCATATTGGTTCGCTGGCAATGTACGGGCGTGTGTGCGTATGGATTATATGCATTTACTTAGTTTTATGAAACGTAAGACAATATTTAAAGGTGTATATGAAAGTTGAAATAATAATTGTATCGGTCGACATAGCAGTATTTTCCCAGAATACCTCATAGGCTTAAAATTTACACCCAAATATTTGCGTTCTTTGCTGAGGATATCTGCGAAAATTGTCGACATAAGAGGCTGTAGAAGTTGGTTAGCTATATTTTGGTATTTTTCAAGGACGTAAACCCATAGATTGTGTCTCCTTATATAAACAGACTAGAAAATGCATACCAATGTGACTGATATCGGTATTACTTAGGTTTTGAGACACCATTCTGGGTAGTACCAGTGGCGGCGGATCGTATTTTCGGATGGAGGGGCAAGGAAACTCAGGGGGCCCCCTCGGCAAAAGAGCCCCCTCCCACGGCCAAAGCCCCCCCCCCCCAAAGTCCCCTCAGGCCGACTGAGGGCCTTCTGTTGGCATTAGAAGGCCCCTCAGGCTGGCTGGGGGAACACCCACAGGCTGGGTGGGGCAGATCCCCCCCTCCCCTCCCCCCCCCCGGTAGGAGTCCACCGTCTCTGCTGGCACGATTTTGTCAAAAGTTTGACACAACACGCGCCATTCAAAGTTGGGAAAAGTCACAACGTTTCAAGACGCTGGGGCCTAACGGTTTATAAGCGGCAAGTGAAAAAATACCGGTATTTTTTCACTTGCCGCTTATAAACCGTTAGGCCCCAGCGTCTTGAAACGTTGTGACTTTTCCCAACTTTGAATGGCGCGTGTTGTGTCAAACTTTTGACAAAATCGTGCCAGCAGAGACGGTGGACTCCTACCGGGGGGGGGGGGGGAGGGGAGGGGGGGGGGGGGGATCTGCCCCACCCAGCCTGTGGGTGTTCCCCCAGCCAGCCTGAGGGGCCTTCTAATGCCGACAGAAGGCCCTCAGTCGGCCTGAGGGGACTTTGGGGGGGGGGGGGGGGCTTTGGCCGTGGGAGGGGGCTCTTTTGCCGAGGGGGCCCCCTGGGTTTCCTTGCCCCTCCATCCGAAAATACGATCCGCCGCCACTGGTACTACCCAGAATGATGTCTCAAAACCTAAGTAATACCGATATCAGTCACATTGGTATGCATTTTCTAGTCTGTTTATATAAGGAGACACAATCTATGGGTTTACGTCCTTGAAAAATACCAAAATATAGCTAACCAACTTCTACAGCCTCTTATGTCGACAATTTTCGCAGATATCCTCAGCAAAGAACGCAAATATTTGGGTGTAAATTTTAAGCCTATGAGGTATTCTGGGAAAATACTGCTATGTCGACCGATACAATTATTATTTCAACTTTCATATACACCTTTAAATATTGTCTTACGTTTCATAAAACTAAGTAAATGCATATAATCCATACGCACACACGCCCGTACATTGCCAGCGAACCAATATGGCGAACCCGTTGAAATGTAAACAAATGATTCTCCCCCGGTTCACGTCATCACAACCTGGCCAATCACCGTCGAGCTTGCTAAAGACTGATTGGTCAAAACTAGCTGATAGCCAAATATAGCTGATAGCCACTTACCAATCTTTTTTATGCAAGATTGAGCAGATCCGATAAACACGGCCAAGATGCTGGAAGTTTCCCGCGGTTGTCACACTTTTTACCAATGTTGAAAGAGCGGAGTACACCCCCTAGATGCAACGAAGAATATCAAGAACATCATGCGTTAGGCTCTTATGTAATGTAATTATTATTGCAATGTAATATAACTGTATACAATATACATACAATATAACACAAATACAAAATATAATTGTATATAATATAGTATATAATGTAATGTACTATAATTGATGTGTTAATATTGAGATTATTATGTAACGGAGAATATTCGTTATATTTCTATTCGCGATCCTGCCACCTAGCGGCACACTCGATGCGCCATCTATCATTAGTGCAAGATCGGTCATTGACGATCGATCACGAAGTTTGTGATTGCCAATTCTATAACTCCGGTGCCGACTCACTGTCACCAGCCTATTGACCAATCAGCTCGTAGATGTCGCGGATGGTACGGACCACCACAGTCTTCTCTCCCTCTCCTCGACGCACCATCATTACACCCTCGTCCGTCCATGCCGCGGCCAGCTTCTTCTCTCTCTTGCGCTCCCGAGCACGGTACATGATGTGATGCGTGCCTCTCAGAAATTGGGGGTCAGCTGACCCTTTTGACCCCCCCCCTCCCCCTCCCTGTGTGCGCCACTGGCGAGTTGTAACTGTCGGCTGACTTACTTGTTCAGCCGCGACGAAGGAGCCGGCTGCCGCCAGTGACGTCATCCGGCGGTAAGCCGAGTTCACGGTCAAATGGCTCGAGTCCTTACCTGGTTATAGGGCCTTTGAACACATGATGCGTTTCGGTGACGGTCGGTTCAAATAGGGAAAACGAAGTGCGGTAGGAATACAAATGACGTATGCGAAACGTCACAAAATTTGGCCCTTTAAAATATGACGGAATATACTCAACGGTGTTTGCGTTGAAACATCTAGGTCGTTTTGGAAAGACAAATTCAGATTTGGAGATTTCTCAGTACTCCCGACAATCTGGCTTTCTCAGTTAAAAACTAATGTTAAATGTGTACTATTCCCTTTAATCACATTACCACTAACACATGATCTGCGCGGGACAGTGCATCCCGCACATGACCTTCGGCTGGCTTTACTGCACGTTTTCGTGTGAACGTCCTTTGATGGCAAGAACTGAAGCCGCTGAAGGAGCACTTCATGATGTACAACCCCTGATACAGAATGGTCGGTACTGCTCGCTCCACTCCAGACGCCACTGACTGAGATCTGAGACCTGAGAGGCAGTGCCAGTGTAGCATAGCCTCCTTGCCAGTGTAGCGACGATGCGACCTGAGCCACGCGGCCCAGATATGTGAGCTGCGGGAGGGGACGACGGCTGCAGCTGCGGTCGCCCGGACGAGGCAGCGCGCGACACAGCCGCCGCCGCGCCGCGCGGCGGCGGGATACCGACACGCCGTGCTTGCTGAAATTGGTGCTATTGGAAGGCCCACGTTGGTTTGCATGTACTCTGGGGTAAAAAAACACGAGGAATCAAAATATGACATCAATTTTACAATGAATTGACTCATGTTGTTTTTGGAAATCAAATGTTAAAAATTTGAAGCTCAAATTTGCAATCATTTTTGTTTTGTTTTTGTAAAAGCTATGCGAAGATAAAAAGAGCTGTGCTCAGACTCTATCATCTGTTTTTTGAAAGTTCGATCTGTGACGAATAGTTTTCAAGATAAAGCCAGTCAAAAAATTCACTGTTGTCAAAAGTTGAAAAACAGTGATCACTCATATCTCCGAAACCGTAGCTCGAAACGCTCTAATTCCCTCAGAATGGTGTTCAGGGCTAGAGCAAACCCCCTTGCCAAGTTTTCGTCGAAATTCGAGGTGGTCGGGTAACAACATTCGGTAACACCGTTAGTTGGCATGGTCTATAACTAACCCGAACTACTCATCAGTGGTAATTCATCAGTGGTAGATTTCCGCCTGATGAAGATAGAGCAATAATTCTAAGTCATCTGTAGCAGGCTACATTTTATCTTGCAGGCAATGCCATGGGTCGGGGCGCCGCCCCTCCCATCCCCTGTCCCCCTTTCTCTCCCCCGAACCCAACCTCGTTGGACACCGAACCCAACCTCGTATTTTAACATAGTAACTGGGGTGGCAATTGCCACCCCAGTCATGAAAAATGCCACCCCAGTTAAAAAGATGCTGAAACGCCCCTCTCGCCGATAAAGTAGCCCCCGGGAGATGAGGCCGCCCCTTTGCATCAAAGAACGCCAATCCAAATGCAAATACCATCCATTTCAGCCGGGGCTCAACCACCTATACACGGACAGCACATAACAGCACATAATGACCGTACACGGACAGCACATTATGTCCGGACACGGACAGCACATAATGTCCGTACACGGACAGCACATAATGCCCGGACACGGACATCACATAATGTCCGCACACGGACAGCACATAATGTCCGGACACGGACAGCACATAATGTCCGCACACGGACAGCACATAATGTCCGGACACGGCCAGCACATAATGTCCACACACTGACAGCACATAATGTCCGGACACGGACAGCACATAATGTCCGGACACGGACAGCACATAATGTCCGCACACGGACAGCACATAATGTCCGGACACGGAAAGCACACAATGTCCGTACACGGACAGCACATAATGTCCGGACACGGACAGCACATAATGTCCGTACACGGACAGCACATGATGTCCGGACACGGACAGCACATAATGTCCGGACACGGACAGCACATAATGTCCGGACACGGAGAGCACATAATGTCCGGACACGGACAGCACATAATGTCCGGACACGGACAGCACATAATGTCCGGACCGTTTTCAAAGGGCGCCCCCGGATCATTTTTGTTTTGCAATTAGCACCGCCAACAGGCACCAGTGGCTTACAGAGTATACGGTCATTCAGGGCATGACCTGGCCCCCTCCGGTCAGTGACGGCGACCCTCCGACCCGTGACGGCGCCCCTCCGGCCAGTGAAGGCGCCCCTCCGGCTAGTGACGGCGCCCCCTCCGGTCAGTCACGACGCCCCTCCGGCCAGTGACGGCGCCCAACCGACAAGTGACGGCGCCCCTCCGACCAGTGACAGCTCTCCTTCGACCAGTGAAGGCCCCCTCCGGCCAGTGACGGCACCCTCCGACCAGTGACGGCGCCCCTTCGCCCAAAGACGGCGCCCCTCTGGCCAGTGACGGTACCCCCCCCCCCCCCGGCTAGTGGCGGCGCCCGTCTGGCCAGTAAAGGCGCCCCTCCGGCTAGTGTAACGACGCCCCTCCTACCAGTGACGGCGCTCCGGCTAGTGAAGGCGCCCCTCCGGCCAGTGGCGGCGCCCCTCCTGCTAGTGACGGCACCCCTCTGGCCAACGACGGCGCCATTCCGGCTAGTGACGGCGCCCCTCCGGTCAATGACGACGCCCCTCGGAAAGTGACGGCGCCCCTCCGGCCATCGAAGGCGCCCATCCGGCCAGTGACGGCGCCCCTCCGACCAGTGAAGGCGCCCTTCCGACCAGTGACAGCGCCCCTCCGGCCGTTGATGGCGCCCCTCCGGCGAGTGATGGCGCCCCTCCGGCGAGTGACAGCGTCCCTACGGCGAGTGACGGCGGCCCTCCGGGCTCCGACCAGTGACGGCGCCCCTCCGAACAGTAGCGGCGTTTCTCCTGCCAGTGACCGCGCCCCCTCCGGGGGCTGACGGCGTCCCTCCGACTAGTGACGGCGCCCCTCCGGCTAGTGACGGCGCCCCCTCCAGTGAGTGACGGCGCCCCTCCGGCCAGTGACGGCGCCCCTCCATATAGTGACGGTGTCCCTCCGGTCAGTGACGGCGCCCCTCCGGGCAGTGACGGTGCCCCTCCGATCAGTGACGGCGCCCCTCCTGCCAGTAAGGCGCCCCTCAGGCCAGTGACGGCGCCCCTCCGACCAGTGACGGCGCTCCTCCGGCCAGTGACGGCGCCATTCCGGCTAGTGACGGCGCCCCTCCGGTCAGTGACGACGCCCCTCCGGCCAGTGACGGCGCCCCTCCGACCAGTGACGGCGCCCCTCCGACCAATGGTGGCGCCCCTCCGTCCAGTTCCGGCGCCCCTACGGCCAGTGACGGTGCCCCTCCGGCAAGTGACGGTGCTTCTCCGGCTAGTTCCGGCGCCCCCTCCAGTCAGTGACGGCGCCCCTCCGGCCAGTGACGGCGCCCCTCCTACTACTGACCGCCCGTCTCCGCCCGTGACGCACCCATGGCCAGTGGCGGCGCCCCTCCGGCTAGTGACGGGGGGGGGGGGGCGCATCTCCTTCCGCACGGTGCGGAAGGAGATGCGCCCCCCTCCCCCTGCAAAATTTTCGCCAATAATGATGGCGCCCCTGTCGATCGGGTGGCGCCCCTCAGGCCTCAAGGCAATGACCTGGTCCTTTGTGAATTTCTGCGCACGCCACTGACAGGCACTCCCGGGAATCGGACAATTAGCACTCCTAGAAGTAAATGGTGACTTAGGAACAGGATAGGCGCCACTAGAAGGAAATTCCGCCCTCATTGAGCAGAACAGGCGCCCTACCGGACAATGAGCAAATGCCGCCCCCACGGGGTAAAACAGGCGACCTCTAAATTGGACAAATGCCCATTGCCTATTAGCAAATGCCGCCCCCATGGGGCAGAACAGACGCTATCTAAACCGGACAATAGGTGTCCCCAGGAGCAAATGCCCCCCCCCCCCCCTCCTCCCAGAAGTAAATGCCGCCTCATACTGAGGGTCCTGGTCCTATCCAGCTAATCAAAAGTTTATATTTTTTAAGGGGCCTCACCAAATCAAGTGGTCGAAATCCGTAGTTTTTCATATCCAGGGGATTTATTTTGGAGGCCTCTTTCTCAGGGGCCCACCATGACTGTCTCTTCTGAAGGTCTGGTTGGGCCCCTGGTGACTGTAGATGACCGTAAACATGAGAAACAGAAATAATTAGTTTCAGTTTGTTACATAACTCAGAAGTGTCTTAAAGATATCCGGAGATCCTTTTTTGTTCGTCGTCAGTTTTGTGAAAGTTCAATCACAGGTGGTGTTACTGGTGTTGTGCTGCGCTTGTTTACATTATGTTTTTATTTCCTTGCGTTATTTATGCCGTGTTTTGCCGTGCCGCGCCATTATTGCATTTGTTCACATTAATTATTTTCTTTTGCTACTTGACGGTGTTTCATTGCCACTCTCAACGTTCTGCTAAATTAATACAAATGCTGTTCTTTCTTTATTTACTTCTTTGCGGCTAAAGGCCAGACCATTTTCGGATCCAGGGGGGGGGGGCATCAGGGGCAAATCCCCCCACAGGAATATGGTGGGTGGGTGCATTCAATACAAGTATCCTCCCCCCCGAGCGTTCACAATTTATCGTAAAATCGTAAAAATTGTCTTTGCAGCACTCAAAATCCAACTATCACAGTCAAAAAACGGGAAATGTCGTGCAGCTTCGCGTCATCCCACAACTTTCGCAATTGCTTATACAAATTTGGAAAATGGGAAAATATATTCCATTAAAGGGAAATAATGACCTTTTGATTTTGTTAGCAACAATTTCTTAGGCTACCGCTATGGTTTTAACATTATTTTATTTAAACTTAAGAATTAAATAAAATTATTCCCAAATTCAAAGTTGTAAGTTTGTAAAAAATACAAAACAAGTACCTTGTGTACTTCATGAAGGTCATTGACAAATTCGTCCTTCCCTACCATTGTTAACATCGAATGCGGCATTTGTGGAGGCTCTGTGACATTTCCGATCAAACTGAGCGCTGCTCGGACACCCGCTAGTAGCGCTTTCGTTCTCCATGGCAGCCAGGCGTCAGCCAATCAAAAGCCAGAAAGGGGATACGTTCTGGCTTTTCATTGGCTCACGCCTGGTTGCCATGGAGAACGAAAGCGCTACTAGCGTGCGTTCGAGCAGCGCTCTGATCCGTGAAGCAATCCGTGAAGCATCCGTGATGCATGACTGACTATCAGTATAAGTCATGAATAACAACAACATGCAAACTATACCAACTCGAATAAAATAAGAGCGGAATGAATTTAACCCCAGGCAAGCTAGTATTCGCAAAGCACTCGGTACTGCGCCACAATAGCAAAAGGTGAGGGAAATGCATATTGGATACAATATTATTAGTACACCCAGTCCGAGGACGTAACCCCCAGTCCACAGTAACACCCAGTACATCCAATACGAGGACGTAACACCCAGTCCACAGTAACACCCATTACACCCAGTATACAGTAACACGCAGTACACCCAGTCCGAGGACGTAACACCCAGTATACAGTAACACCCAGTACATCCAGTCTGAGGACAAAACACAAAGTCCACAGAAAAACCCAGTACACCCAGTCCGAGGACGTAACACCCAGTCCACAGTAACACCCAGTACATCCAGTCCACAGTAACACCCAGTACACCCAGTCCGAAGACGTAACACCCAGTCCACAGTAACACCCAGTACATCCAGTCCACAGTAACACCCAGTACACCTAGTACGAGGACGTAACACCCAGTCCACAGTAACACTCAGTACACCCAGTCCGAGGACGTAACACCCAGTCCACAGTAACACCCAGTACACCCAGTCCAAGGACGTAACACCCAGTCCACAATAACACCCAGTCCACAGTAACACCCAGTACACACAGTCCGAGGACGTAACACCCAGTCCACAGTAACACCCAGTACACCCAGGCTGAGGACGTAACACCCAGTCCACAGTAACACCCAGTACACCCAGTCCGAGGACGTAACACCCAGTCCACAGTAACACCCAGTACACCCAGTCCGATGACGTAATCATCCAGTCCACAGTAACACCCAGTACAACCAGTCCGAGGACGTAACACCCAGTCTACAGTAACACCCAGTACACCCAGTCCAAGGACGTAACACCCAGTATAAAGTGACACCCAGTACACCCAGTTCACAGTAACACCCAGTACACCCAGTCCGAGGACGTAACACCCAGTCTACAGTAACACCCAGTACACCCAGTCAACAGTAACACCCAGTACACCCAGTCCTAGGACGTCACACCCAGTCCAAAGACGTCACACCCAGTCCGAGGACGTAACACCCAGTCCACAGTAACGCCCAGTGCATCCAGTACACATTAACACCCAGTACACCCAGTCCGAGGACGTAACACCCAGTCCGAGGACGTAACACCCAGTCCGAGGACGTACCACCTAGTCCACAGTAACACCCAGTACATCCAGTCCACAGTAACACTCAGTACACCCAGCCTGAGGACGTAACACCCAGTCGACAGTAACACCCAGTACACCCAGTCCGAGGACGTAACACCCAGTCCAGAGTAACACCCAGTACACCCAATCCGAGGACGTAACACCCAGTCCACAGTAACACCCAGTACACCCAGCAGTCCACAGTAACACCCAGAACACCCAATACGAGGACGTAACACCCAGTCCACAGTAACACCCAGTACACACAGTCCGAGGACGTAACACCCAGTCCACAGTAACACCCAGTACATCCAGTCTGAGGACGTAATACCCAGTCCACAGTAACAATCACTACACCCAGTCCGAGTACGTAACACCCAGTCCACAATAACACACAGTACACCCAGTCCGAGGACGTAACACCCAGAACACAGTAACATCCAACACACCAAGCCCACAGTAACACCCAGTACACCCAATCGGAGGACGTAACATCCAGTCCACAGTAAAACCCAGTACACCCAGTCCGAGGGCGTAACACCCAGTCCATAGAAACACCCAGTACACCCAGTCTAAGGACGTAACACCCAGTTTACAGTAACACCCAGTACATCCAGTCCGAGGACGTAACACCCAGTCCACAGTAACACCCAGTACACCCAGTCCGAGGACGTAACACCCAGTCTACAGTAACACCCAGTACACCCAGCCCGAGGATGTAACACCCAGTCCACAGTAACACCCAGTACACCAAGTCCACAGTAACACCCAGTACATCCAGTCCGAGGACGTAACACCCAGTTCACAGTAACAGACAGTACACCCAGTCCACAGTAACACCCAGTACACCCAGTCCGAGGACGTAACCCCCAGTCCACAGTAACACCCAGTACACCCAGTCCGAAGACGTAACACCCAGTCCACAGTGACACCCAGTACATCCAATACGAGGACGTAACACCCAGTCCACAGTAACACCCATTACACACAGTATACAGTAACACGCAGTACACCCAGTCCGAGGACGTAACACCCAGTATACAGTAACACCCAGTACATCCAGTCTGAGGACAAAACACAAAGTCCACAGAAAAACCCAGTACATGCAGTCCGAGGACGTAACACCCAGTCCACAGTAACACCCAGTGAACCCAGTCCGAGGACGTAACACCCAGTTCACAGTACACCCAGTACACCCAGTATGAGGAAGTAACACCCAGCCCACAGTAACACCCAGTACACCCAGTCCGAGGACGTAACCCCCAGTCCACAGTAAAACCAAGTACACCCAGTCCGAGGACGTAACACCCAGTCCACAGTAACACCCAGTACACCCAGTCCGAAGACGTACCACCCAGTATACAGTAACACCCAGTACATCCAGTCCGATGACGTAACACCCAGTCCACAGTAACACCCAGTACACCCAGTCCGAGGACGTAACAAACAGTTTACAGTAACACCCAGTAAACCCAGTCCGAGGACGTAACACCCAGTCCTGGGACGTAACACACTGTCCACAGTAACACCCAGTACACCCATTCCGAGGACGTAACACCCAGTCCACAGTAACACCCAGTACACACAGTCCGAGGACGTAACAACCAGTCCACAGTAACACCCAGTACACCCAGTCCGAGGACGTAACACCCAGTCCACAGTAACACCCAGTACACACAGTCCGAGGACGTAACATCCAGTCCACAGTAACACCCAGTACACCCAGGCCGAGGACGTAACACCCAGTCCACAGTAACACCCAGTACACACAGTCCGAGGACGTAACACCCAGTCTACAGTAACACCCAGTACACCCAGTCCGAGGACGTAACACCCAGTCTACAGTGACACCCAGTACACCCAGTTCACAGTAACACCCAGTACACCCAGTCCGATGACGTAACACCCAGTCCACAGTAACAACCAGTACACCCAGTTCACAGTAACACCCAGTACACCCAGTTCACAGTAACACCTGGTACACCCAGTCCGAGGACGTAACACCCAGTCCAATGACGTAACACCCAGTCCGAGGACGTAACACCCAGTCCACAGTAACACCCAGTACATCCAGTCCACAGTAACACCCAGTACACCCAGTCCGAGGACGTAACACGCAGTCCACAGTAACACCCAGTACACCCAGTCCGAGGACGTAACACTCAGTCCACAGTAACACCCAGTACATCCAGTCCACAGTAACACCCAGTACACCCAGTCCGAGGACGTAACACCCAGTCAACAGTAACACTCAGTACACCCAGTCCGAGGACGTAACACCCAGTCCACAGTAACACCCAGTACACCAAGTCCGAGGACGTAACACCCAGTCCACAGTAACACCCAGTACACCCAGTCCGAGGACGTAACACCCAGTCCACAGTAACACCCAGTACAACCAGTCCGAGGACGTAACACCCAGTCCACAGTAACACCAAGTACACCCAGTCCAAGGACGTAACACCCAGTATACAGTGACACCCAGTACACCCAGTTCACAGTAACACCCAGTACACCCAGTCCGAGGACGTAACACCCAGTCTACAGTAGCACCCAGTACACCCAGTCAACAGTAACACCCTGTACACCCAGCCCTAGGACGTCACACCCAGTCCAAAGACGTCACACCCAGTCCGAGGACGTAACACCCAGTCCACAGTAACGCCCAGTGCATCCAGTACACATTAACACACAGTACACCCAGTCCGAGGACGTAACACCCAGTCCGAAGACGTACCACCTAGTCCACAGTAACACCCAGTACATCCAGTCCACAGTAACTTTCCGTACACCCAGTCCGAGGACGTAACACCCAGTCCACAGTAACACCCAGTACACCCAGTGCGAGGACGTACCACCCAGTCCACAGTAACACCCAATACACCCAGTCCGAGGACGTAACACCCAGTCCACAGTAACACCCAGTACACACAGTCCGAGTACGTAACACCCAGTCCACAATAACACCCAGTACACCCAGTCCGAGGACGTAACACCCAGTACACAGTAACACCCAATACACCAAGTCCACAGTAACACCCAGTACACCCAGTCCGAGGACGTAACACCCAGTCCACAGTAAAACCCAGTACACCCAGTCCGAGGACGTAACACCTAGTCCATAGTAACACCCAGTACACCCAGTCTAAGGACATAACACCCAGTTTACAGTAACACCCAGTACATCCAGTCCGAGGACGTAACACCCAGTCCACAGTAACACCCAGTACACCCAGTTCGAGGACGTAACACACAGTCTACAGTAACACCCAGTACACCCAGTCCGAGGATGTCACACCCTGTCCACAGTAACACCCAGTACACCAAGTCCACAGTTACACCCAGTACATCCAGTCCGAGGACGTAACACCCAGTCCACAGTAAAACCAAGTACACCCAATCCGAGGACGTAACACCCAGTCCACAGTAACACCCAGTACACCCAGTCCGAAGACGTAACACCCAGTCTACAGTAACACCCTATACATCCAGTCCGAGGATGTAACACCCAGTCCACAGTAACACCCAGTACACCCAGTACACAGTAACACCCAGTACACCCAGTTCACAGTAACACCTGGTACACCTAGTCCGAGGACGTACACCCAGCCCAAGGACGTAACACCCAGTCCGAGGACGTAACACCCAGTCCACAGTAACACCCAGTACACACAGTCCACAGTAACACCCAGTACACCCAAACCGAGGACGTAACACCCAGTCCACAGTAACACCCAGTACTCCCAGTCCGAGGACGTAACACCCCGTCCACAGTAACACCCAGTACACCCATTCCCAGGACGTAACACCCAGTCCACAGTAACACACAGTACACCCAGTCCGAGGACGTAACACCCAGTCCACAGTAACGCCCAGTACACCCAGTCCAAGGACGTAACACCCAGTCCACAGTAACACCCAGTACATCCAGTCCACAGTAACACCCAGTACACCCAGTCCGAGGACGTAACACCCAGTCCACAGTAACACCCAGTACACTCAGTCCGAAGACGTAACACACAGTTCACAGTAACACCCAGTACATCCCGTCCACAGTAACACCCAGTACACCCAGCCCGAAAACGTAACACCCAGTCCACAGTAACACCCAGTACACCCAGTCCGAGGACGTAATACCCAGTCCACAGTAACACCCAGTACACCCAGTCCGAGGACGTAACACCCAGTCCACAATAACACCCAGTCCACAGTAACACCGAGTACACACAGTCCGAGGACGTAACAACCAGTCCACAGTTACACCCAGTACACCCAGGCCGAGGACGTAACACCCAGTACACAGTAACACCCAGTACACCCAGTCCGAGGACGTAACACCCAGCCCACAGTAACACCCAGTACACCCAGTCCACAGTAACACCCAGTACACCCAGTTCACTGTACCACCTGGTACACCCAGTCCGAGGACGTAACACCCAGTCCAAGGACGTAACACCCAGTCCGAGAACGTAACACCCAGTCCACAGTAACACCAAGTGCACACAGTCCACCGTAACACCCAGTACACCCAGTCCGAGGACGTAACACACTGTCCACAGTAACACCCAGTACACCCAGTCCGAGGACGTAACACCCAGTCCACAGTAACACCCAGTACACCCAGTCCGAGGACGTAACACGCAGTCCACAGTAACACCCAGTACACCCAGTCCGAGGACGTAACACTCAGTCCACAGTAACACCCAGTACACCCAGTCCCAGGACGTAACACCCAGTCCACAGTAACACTCAGTACACCCAGTCCGAGGACGTAACACCCAGTCGACAGTAACACCCAGTACACCCAGTCCGATGACGTAATACCCAGTCCACAGTAACATCCAGTACATCTAGTCCACAGTAACACCCAGTACACCCAGTCCGAGGACGTAATACCCAGTCCACAGTAACACCCAGTACATCCAGTCTGAGGACGTCACACCCAGTCCACAGTAACAATCACTACACCCAGTCCGAGGACGTAACACACAGTCCACAGTAACACCCAGTACACCCAGTCCGATGACGTAACACCCAGTACACAGTAACACCCAGTACACCCAGTAACACCCAGTACACCCAGTACGAGGGCGTAACACCCAGTCTACAGTAACACCCAGTACACCTAGTCCGAGGACGTATCACCCAATCCACAGTAACACCCAGTACACCCAGTCCACAGTAACACCCAGTACACACAGTCCGAGGACGTAACACCCAGTCCACAGTAACACCCAGTATACCCAGTTAACAGTAACACCAGTCCACCGTAACACCCAGTCAACCGTAACACCCAGTCCACAGTAACACCCAGTCCACAGTAACAACCAGTTCACAGTAACACCCAGGACACCCAGTCCGAGGACGTAACACCCAGTCCACAGTAACACCCAGTACATCCAGTCCGAGGACGTAACACCCAGTCCATAGTAACACCCTGTACAACCAGTCCGAGGACGTAACACTCAGTCCACAGTAACACCCAGTCCACAGTAACACCCAGTCCACAGTAACACCCAGTACACCTAGTCCGAGGACGTAACACCCAGTCCACAGTAACACCCAGTACACCCAGTCCGAGGACGTAATACCCAGTCGACAGTAACACCCAGTACACCCAGTCCACAGTAACACCCAGTTCACCCAGTCCGAGGACGTAACACCCAGTCCACAGTAACACCCAGTACACCCCGTCTACAGTAACACCCAGTACACCCATTCCGAGGACGTCACACCCAGTCCGAGGACGTAACACCCAGTCCACAGTAACGCCCAGTGCATCCAGTCCACAGTAACACCCAGTACACCCAGTCCGAGTACGTAACACCCAGTCCAAGTACGTAACACCCAGTCCGAGGACGTACTACCCAGTCCACAGTAACACCCAGTACATCCAGTCCACAGGAACACCCAGTACACCCAGACCGAGGACGTAACAGCCAGTCCACAGTAACGCCCGGTACACCCTGTCCGAGGACGTAACACCCAGTCCAAGGACGTAACACCCAGTACACTCAGTCCGAGGACGTAACACCCAGTACACTCAGTCCGAGGACGTAACACCCAGTCCACAGTAACACCCAGTACACCCAGTCCGAGGACGTAACACCCAGTCAACAGTAACACCCAGTACATCCAGTCCGAGGACGTAACACCCAGCCCACAGTAACAATCACTACACCCAGTCCGAGGACGTAACACCCAGTCCACAGTAACACCCATTACACCCAGTCCACAGTAACACCCAGTACATCTAGTCCGAGGACGTAACACCCAGTCCACAGTAACAGACAGTACACCCAGTCCACAGTAACACCCATTACACCCAGTCCGAGGACGTAACACTTAGTCCACAGTAACACCTAGTACACCCAGTCCAAAGACGTAGCACCCAGTCCACAGTAACACCCAGTACATCCAGTACGAGGACGTAACACCCAGTCCACAGTAACACCCAGTACACCCAGTCTACAGTAACACCCAGTACATCTAGTCCGAGGATGTAACACCCAGTATACAGTAACACCCAGTACATCCAGTCCGAGGACGTAACACCTAGTCCATAGTAACACCCAGTACACCCAGTCTAAGGACATAACACCCAGTTTACAGTAACACCCAGTACATCCAGTCCGAGGACGTAACACCCAGTCCACAGTAACACCCAGTACACCCAGTTCGAGGACGTAACACCCAGTCTACAGTAACACCCAGTACACCCAGTCCGAGGATGTCACACCCTGTCCGCAGTAACACCCAGTACACCAAGTCCACAGTTACACCCAGTACATCCAGTCCGAGGACGTAACACCCAGTCCACAGTAAAACCAAGTACACCCAATCCGAGGACGTAACACCCAGTCCACAGTAACACCCAGTACACCCAGTCCGAAGACGTAACACCCAGTCTACAGTAACACCCTATACATCCAGTCCGAGGAGGTAACACCCAGTCCACAGTAACACCCAGTACACCCAGTACACAGTAACACCCAGTACACCCAGTTCACAGTAACACCTGGTACACCCAGTCCGAGGACGTACACCCAGCCCAAGGACGTAACACCCAGTCCGAGGACGTAACACCCAGTCCAAGGACGTAACACCCAGTACACTCAGTCCGAGGACGTAACACCCAGTACACTCAGTCCGAGGACGTAACACCCAGTCCACAGTAACACCCAGTACACCCAGTCCGAGGACGTAACACCCAGTCAACAGTAACACCCAGTACACCCAGTCCGAGGACGTAACACCCAGTCTACAGTGACACCCAGTACACCCAGTTCACAGTAACACCCAGTACACCCAGTCCGATGACGTAACACCCAGTCCACAGTAACAACCAGTACACCCAGTTCACAGTAACACCCAGTACACCCAGTTCACAGTAACACCTGGTACACCCAGTCCGAGGACGTAACACCCAGTCCAATGACGTAACACCCAGTCCGAGGACGTAACACCCAGTCCACAGTAACACCCAGTACATCCAGTCCACAGTAACACCCAGTACACCCAGTCCGAGGACGTAACACGCAGTCCACAGTAACACCCAGTACACCCAGTCCGAGGACGTAACACTCAGTCCACAGTAACACCCAGTACATCCAGTCCACAGTAACACCCAGTACACCCAGTCCGAGGACGTAACACCCAGTCAACAGTAACACTCAGTACACCCAGTCCGAGGACGTAACACCCAGTCCACAGTAACACCCAGTACACCAAGTCCGAGGACGTAACACCCAGTCCACAGTAACACCCAGTACACCCAGTCCGAGGACGTAACACCCAGTCCACAGTAACACCCAGTACAACCAGTCCGAGGACGTAACACCCAGTCCACAGTAACACCAAGTACACCCAGTCCAAGGACGTAACACCCAGTATACAGTGACACCCAGTACACCCAGTTCACAGTAACACCCAGTACACCCAGTCCGAGGACGTAACACCCAGTCTACAGTAGCACCCAGTACACCCAGTCAACAGTAACACCCTGTACACCCAGCCCTAGGACGTCACACCCAGTCCAAAGACGTCACACCCAGTCCGAGGACGTAACACCCAGTCCACAGTAACGCCCAGTGCATCCAGTACACATTAACACACAGTACACCCAGTCCGAGGACGTAACACCCAGTCCGAAGACGTACCACCTAGTCCACAGTAACACCCAGTACATCCAGTCCACAGTAACTTTCCGTACACCCAGTCCGAGGACGTAACACCCAGTCCACAGTAACACCCAGTACACCCAGTGCGAGGACGTACCACCCAGTCCACAGTAACACCCAATACACCCAGTCCGAGGACGTAACACCCAGTCCACAGTAACACCCAGTACACACAGTCCGAGTACGTAACACCCAGTCCACAATAACACCCAGTACACCCAGTCCGAGGACGTAACACCCAGTACACAGTAACACCCAATACACCAAGTCCACAGTAACACCCAGTACACCCAGTCCGAGGACGTAACACCCAGTCCACAGTAAAACCCAGTACACCCAGTCCGAGGACGTAACACCTAGTCCATAGTAACACCCAGTACACCCAGTCTAAGGACATAACACCCAGTTTACAGTAACACCCAGTACATCCAGTCCGAGGACGTAACACCCAGTCCACAGTAACACCCAGTACACCCAGTTCGAGGACGTAACACACAGTCTACAGTAACACCCAGTACACCCAGTCCGAGGATGTCACACCCTGTCCACAGTAACACCCAGTACACCAAGTCCACAGTTACACCCAGTACATCCAGTCCGAGGACGTAACACCCAGTCCACAGTAAAACCAAGTACACCCAATCCGAGGACGTAACACCCAGTCCACAGTAACACCCAGTACACCCAGTCCGAAGACGTAACACCCAGTCTACAGTAACACCCTATACATCCAGTCCGAGGATGTAACACCCAGTCCACAGTAACACCCAGTACACCCAGTACACAGTAACACCCAGTACACCCAGTTCACAGTAACACCTGGTACACCTAGTCCGAGGACGTACACCCAGCCCAAGGACGTAACACCCAGTCCGAGGACGTAACACCCAGTCCACAGTAACACCCAGTACACACAGTCCACAGTAACACCCAGTACACCCAAACCGAGGACGTAACACCCAGTCCACAGTAACACCCAGTACTCCCAGTCCGAGGACGTAACACCCCGTCCACAGTAACACCCAGTACACCCATTCCCAGGACGTAACACCCAGTCCACAGTAACACACAGTACACCCAGTCCGAGGACGTAACACCCAGTCCACAGTAACGCCCAGTACACCCAGTCCAAGGACGTAACACCCAGTCCACAGTAACACCCAGTACATCCAGTCCACAGTAACACCCAGTACACCCAGTCCGAGGACGTAACACCCAGTCCACAGTAACACCCAGTACACTCAGTCCGAAGACGTAACACACAGTTCACAGTAACACCCAGTACATCCCGTCCACAGTAACACCCAGTACACCCAGCCCGAAAACGTAACACCCAGTCCACAGTAACACCCAGTACACCCAGTCCGAGGACGTAATACCCAGTCCACAGTAACACCCAGTACACCCAGTCCGAGGACGTAACACCCAGTCCACAATAACACCCAGTCCACAGTAACACCGAGTACACACAGTCCGAGGACGTAACAACCAGTCCACAGTTACACCCAGTACACCCAGGCCGAGGACGTAACACCCAGTACACAGTAACACCCAGTACACCCAGTCCGAGGACGTAACACCCAGCCCACAGTAACACCCAGTACACCCAGTCCACAGTAACACCCAGTACACCCAGTTCACTGTACCACCTGGTACACCCAGTCCGAGGACGTAACACCCAGTCCAAGGACGTAACACCCAGTCCGAGAACGTAACACCCAGTCCACAGTAACACCAAGTGCACACAGTCCACCGTAACACCCAGTACACCCAGTCCGAGGACGTAACACACTGTCCACAGTAACACCCAGTACACCCAGTCCGAGGACGTAACACCCAGTCCACAGTAACACCCAGTACACCCAGTCCGAGGACGTAACACGCAGTCCACAGTAACACCCAGTACACCCAGTCCGAGGACGTAACACTCAGTCCACAGTAACACCCAGTACACCCAGTCCCAGGACGTAACACCCAGTCCACAGTAACACTCAGTACACCCAGTCCGAGGACGTAACACCCAGTCGACAGTAACACCCAGTACACCCAGTCCGATGACGTAATACCCAGTCCACAGTAACATCCAGTACATCTAGTCCACAGTAACACCCAGTACACCCAGTCCGAGGACGTAATACCCAGTCCACAGTAACACCCAGTACATCCAGTCTGAGGACGTCACACCCAGTCCACAGTAACAATCACTACACCCAGTCCGAGGACGTAACACACAGTCCACAGTAACACCCAGTACACCCAGTCCGATGACGTAACACCCAGTACACAGTAACACCCAGTACACCCAGTAACACCCAGTACACCCAGTACGAGGGCGTAACACCCAGTCTACAGTAACACCCAGTACACCTAGTCCGAGGACGTATCACCCAATCCACAGTAACACCCAGTACACCCAGTCCACAGTAACACCCAGTACACACAGTCCGAGGACGTAACACCCAGTCCACAGTAACACCCAGTATACCCAGTTAACAGTAACACCAGTCCACCGTAACACCCAGTCAACCGTAACACCCAGTCCACAGTAACACCCAGTCCACAGTAACAACCAGTTCACAGTAACACCCAGGACACCCAGTCCGAGGACGTAACACCCAGTCCACAGTAACACCCAGTACATCCAGTCCGAGGACGTAACACCCAGTCCATAGTAACACCCTGTACAACCAGTCCGAGGACGTAACACTCAGTCCACAGTAACACCCAGTCCACAGTAACACCCAGTCCACAGTAACACCCAGTACACCTAGTCCGAGGACGTAACACCCAGTCCACAGTAACACCCAGTACACCCAGTCCGAGGACGTAATACCCAGTCGACAGTAACACCCAGTACACCCAGTCCACAGTAACACCCAGTTCACCCAGTCCGAGGACGTAACACCCAGTCCACAGTAACACCCAGTACACCCCGTCTACAGTAACACCCAGTACACCCATTCCGAGGACGTCACACCCAGTCCGAGGACGTAACACCCAGTCCACAGTAACGCCCAGTGCATCCAGTCCACAGTAACACCCAGTACACCCAGTCCGAGTACGTAACACCCAGTCCAAGTACGTAACACCCAGTCCGAGGACGTACTACCCAGTCCACAGTAACACCCAGTACATCCAGTCCACAGGAACACCCAGTACACCCAGACCGAGGACGTAACAGCCAGTCCACAGTAACGCCCGGTACACCCTGTCCGAGGACGTAACACCCAGTCCAAGGACGTAACACCCAGTACACTCAGTCCGAGGACGTAACACCCAGTACACTCAGTCCGAGGACGTAACACCCAGTCCACAGTAACACCCAGTACACCCAGTCCGAGGACGTAACACCCAGTCAACAGTAACACCCAGTACATCCAGTCCGAGGACGTAACACCCAGCCCACAGTAACAATCACTACACCCAGTCCGAGGACGTAACACCCAGTCCACAGTAACACCCATTACACCCAGTCCACAGTAACACCCAGTACATCTAGTCCGAGGACGTAACACCCAGTCCACAGTAACAGACAGTACACCCAGTCCACAGTAACACCCATTACACCCAGTCCGAGGACGTAACACTTAGTCCACAGTAACACCTAGTACACCCAGTCCAAAGACGTAGCACCCAGTCCACAGTAACACCCAGTACATCCAGTACGAGGACGTAACACCCAGTCCACAGTAACACCCAGTACACCCAGTCTACAGTAACACCCAGTACATCTAGTCCGAGGATGTAACACCCAGTATACAGTAACACCCAGTACATCCAGTCCGAGGACGTAACACCTAGTCCATAGTAACACCCAGTACACCCAGTCTAAGGACATAACACCCAGTTTACAGTAACACCCAGTACATCCAGTCCGAGGACGTAACACCCAGTCCACAGTAACACCCAGTACACCCAGTTCGAGGACGTAACACCCAGTCTACAGTAACACCCAGTACACCCAGTCCGAGGATGTCACACCCTGTCCGCAGTAACACCCAGTACACCAAGTCCACAGTTACACCCAGTACATCCAGTCCGAGGACGTAACACCCAGTCCACAGTAAAACCAAGTACACCCAATCCGAGGACGTAACACCCAGTCCACAGTAACACCCAGTACACCCAGTCCGAAGACGTAACACCCAGTCTACAGTAACACCCTATACATCCAGTCCGAGGAGGTAACACCCAGTCCACAGTAACACCCAGTACACCCAGTACACAGTAACACCCAGTACACCCAGTTCACAGTAACACCTGGTACACCCAGTCCGAGGACGTACACCCAGCCCAAGGACGTAACACCCAGTCCGAGGACGTAACACACAGTCCACAGTAACACCCAGTACACACAGTCCACAGTAACACCCAGTACACCCAAACCGAGGACGTAACACCCAGTCCACAATAACACCCAGTACTCCCAGTCCGAGGACGTAACACCCCGTCCACAGTAACACCCAGTACACCCAGTCCCAGGACGTAACACCCAGTCCACAGTAACACACAGTACACCCAGTCCGAGGACGTAACACCCAGTCCACAGTAACGCCCAGTACACCCAGTCCAAGGACGTAACACCCAGTCCACAGTAACACCCAGTACATCCAGTCCACAGTAACACCCAGTACACCCAGTCCGAGGACGTAACACCCAGTCCACAGTAACACCCAGTACACTCAGTCCGAAGACGTAACACACAGTTCACAGTAACACCCAGTACATCCCGTCCACAGTAACACCCAGTACACCCAGCCCGAAAACGTAACACCCAGTCCACAGTAACACCCAGTACACCCAGTCCGAGGACGTAATACCCAGTCCACAGTAACACCCAGTACACCCAGTCCGAGGACGTAACACCCAGTCCACAATAACACCCAGTCCACAGTAACACCCAGTACACACAGTCCGAGGACGTAACAACCAGTCCACAGTTACACCCAGTACACCCAGGCCGAGGACGTAACACCCAGTACACAGTAACACCCAGTACACCCAGTCCGAGGACGTAACACCCAGCCCACAGTAACACCCAGTACACCCAGTCCACAGTAACACCCAGTACACCCAGTTCACTGTACCACCTGGTACACCCAGTCCGAGGACGTAACACCCAGTCCAAGGACGTAACACCCAGTCCGAGAACGTAACACCCAGTCCACAGTAACACCCAGTGCACACAGTCCACAGTAACATCCAGTACACCCAGTCCGAGGACGTAACACCCTGTCCACAGTAACACCCAGTACACCCAGTCCGAGGACGTAACACCCAGTCCACAGTAACACCCAGTACACCCAGTCCGAGGACGTAACACGCAGTCCACAGTAACACCCAGTACACCCAGTCCGAGGACGTAACACTCAGTCCACAGTAACACCCAGTACACCCAGTCCCAGGACGTAACACCCAGTCCACAGTAACACTCAGTACACCCAGTCCGAGGACGTAACACCCAGTCGACAGTAACACCCAGTACACCCAGTCCGATGACGTAATACCCAGTCCACAGTAACATCCAGTACATATAGTCCACAGTAACACCCAGTACACCCAGTCCGAGGACGTAATACCCAGTCCACAGTAACACCCAGTACATCCAGTCTGAGGACGTCACACCCAGTCCACAGTAACAATCACTACACCCAGTCCGAGGACGTAACACACAGTCCACAGTAACACCCAGTACACCCAGTCCGATGACGTAACACCCAGTACACAGTAACACCCAGTACACCCAGTAACACCCAGTACACCCAGTACGAGGACGTAACACCCAGTCTACAGTAACACCCAGTACACACAGTCCGAGGACGTAACACCCAGTCCACAGTAACACCCAGTATACCCAGTTAACAGTAACACCAGTCCACCGTAACACCCAGTCAACCGTAACACCCAGTCCACAGTAACACCCAGTCCACAGTAACACCCAGTTCACAGTAACACCCAGGACACCCAGTCCGAGGACGTAACACCCAGTCCACAGTAACACCCAGTACATCCAGTCCGAGGACGTAACACCCAGTCCATAGTAACACCCTGTACACCCAGTCCGAGGACGTAACACTCAGTCCACAGTAACATCCAGTCCACAGTAACACCCAGTCCACAGTAACACCCAGTACACCTAGTCCGAGGACGTAACACCCAGTCCACAGTAACACCCAGTACACCCAGTCCGAGGACGTAATACCCAGTCGACAGTAACACCCAGTACACCCAGTCCACAGTAACACCCAGTTCACCCAGTCCGAGGACGTAACACCCAGTCCACAGTAACACCCAGTACACCCCGTCTACAGTAACACCCAGTACACCCATTCCGAGGACGTCACACCCAGTCCGAGGACGTAACACCCAGTCCACAGTAACGCCCAGTGCATCCAGTCCACAGTAACACCCAGTACACCCAGTCCGAGTACGTAACACCCAGTCCGAGTACGTAACACCCAGTCCGAGGACGTACTACCCAGTCCACAGTAACACCCAGTACATCCAGTCAACAGGAACACCCAGTACACCCAGACCGAGGACGTAACACCCAGTCCACAGTAACACCCGGTACACCCTGTCCAAGGACGTAACACCCAGTCCAAGGACGTAACACCCAGTACACTCAGTCCGAGGACGTAACACCCAGTCCACAGTAACACCCAGTACACCCAGTCCGAGGACGTAACACCCAGTCAACAGTAACACCCAGTACATCCAGTCCGAGGACGTAACACCCAGCCCACAGTAACAATCACTACACCCAGTCCGAGGACGTAACTCCCAGTCCACAGTAACACCCATTACACCCAGTCCACAGTAACACCCAGTACATTCAGTCCGAGGACGTAACACCCAGTCCACAGTAACAGACAGTACACCCAGTCCACAGTAACACCCATTACACCCAGTCCGAGGACGTAACACTTAGTCCACAGTAACACCTAGTACACCCAGTCCAAAGACGTAGCACCCAGTCCACAGTAACACCCAGTACATCCAGTACGAGGACGTAACACCCAGTCCACAGTAACACCCAGTACACCCAGTCTACAGTAACACCCAGTACATCCAGTCCGAGGATGTAACACCCAGTATACAGTAACACCCAGTACATCCAGTCCGAGGACGTAACAACCAGTCCACAGAAAAACCCAGTACACCCTGTCCCAAGACGTAACACCCAGTCCACAGTAACACCCAGTGCACCCAGTACGAGGACGTAACACCCAGTCTACAGTAACACCCAGTCCATCCAGTCCGAGGACGTAACACCCAGTCCACAGTAACACCCAGTACAACCAGTCCGAGGACGTAACAAACAGTCTACAGTAACACCCAGTGCATCCAGTCTACAGTAACACCCAGTACACCCAGTCCGAGGACGTAACACCCAGTATACAGTAACACCCAGTACATCCAGTCCGAGGACGTAACACCCATTCCACAGAAAAACCCAGTCCACACAGTCCGAGGACGTAACACCCAGTCCACAGTAACACCCAGTACACCCAGTCTAAAGACGTAGCACCCAGTCCACAGTAACACCCAGTACATCCAGTACGAAGACGTAACACCCAGTCCACAGTAACACCCCGTACACCCAATCCGAGGACGTAACACCCAGTCCACAGTAACGACCAGTACACCCAGTCCACAGTAACACCCAGTAAACCCAGTTCACAGTAACACCTGATACACCCAGTCCGAGGACGTAACACCCAGTCCAAGGACGTATCACCCAGTCAGAGGACGTAACACCCAGTCCACAGTAACACCCAGTACATCCAGTCCACAGTAACACCCAGTACACCCAGTACGAGGACGTAACACCCAGTCCACAGTAACACCCAGTACATCCAGTCCACAGTAACACCCAGTACACCCAGTCCAAGGACGTAACAACCAGTCCACAGTAACACTCAGTACACCCAGTCCGAGGACGTAACACCCAGTCCACAGTAACACCCAGTACACCCAGTCCGAGGACGTAACACCCAGTCCACAATAACACCCAGTCCACAGTAACACCCAGTACACACAGTCCGAGGACGTAATACTCTGCCCACAGTAACACCCAGTACATCTAGTCCACAGTAACACCTAGTACACCCAGTCCGAGGACGTAACACCCAGTCACAGTAACACCCAGTACACCCAGTCCGAGGACGTAATACCCAGTCCACAGTAACACCCAGTACATCCAGTCTGAGGACGTCACACCCAGTCCACAGTAACAATCACTACACCCAGTCCGAGGACTTAACACCCAGTCCACAGTAACACCCAGTACACCCAGTCTGATGACGTAAAACCCAGTACACAGGAACACCCAGTACACCCAGTAACACCCAGTACACCCAGTACGAGGACGTAACACCCAGTCTACAGTAACACCCAGTACACCCAGTCCGAGGACGTATCACCCAATCCACAGTAACACCCAGTACACCCAGTCCATAGTAACACCCAGTACACACAGTCCTAGGACGTAACACCCAGTCCACAGTAACACCCAGTATACCCAGTTAACAGTAACACCCAGTCCACCGTAACACCCAGTCAACCGTAACACCCAGTCCACAGTAACACCCAGTCCACAGTAACACCCAGTTCACAGTAACACCCAGGACACCCAGTCCGAGGACGTAACACCCAGTCCACAGTAACACCCAGTACACCCAGTCCTAGGACGTAACACCCAGTCCACAGTAACACCCAGTACATCTAGTCCGAGGACGTAACACCCAGTCCACAGTAACACCCTGTACACCCAGTCCGAGGACGTAACACTTAGTCCACAGTAACACCCAGTCCACAGTAACACCCAGTCCACAGTAACACCCAGTACACCTAGTCCGAGGACGTAACACCCAGTCCACAGTAACACCCAGTACACCCAGTCCGAGGACGTAATACCCAGTCGACAGTAACACCCAGTACACCCAGTCCACAGTAACACCCAGTTCACCCAGTCCGAGGACGTAACACCCAGTCCACAGTAACACCCAGTACACCACGTCTACAGTAACACCCAGTACACCCATTCCGAGAACGTCACACCCAGTCCGAGGACGTAACACCCAGTCCACAGTAACGCCAAGTGCATCCAGTCCACAGTAACACCCAGTACACCCAGTCCGAGTACGTAACACCCAGTCCGAGGACGTAACACCCAGTCCGAGGACGTACTACCCAGTCCACAGTAACACCCAGTACATCCAGTCCACAGGAACACCCAGTACACTAAGACCGAGGACGTAACACCCAGTCCACAGTAACACCCAGTACACCCTGTCCGAGGACGTAACACCCAGTCCAAGGACGTAACACCCAGTCCACAGTAACACCCAGTACACTCAGTCCGAGGACGTAACACCCAGTCCACAGTAACACCCAGTACACCCAGTCCGAGGACGTAACACCCATTCCACAGTAACAGCCAGTACATCCAGTCCGAGGACGTAACACCCAGCCCACAGTAACAATCACTACACCCAGTCCGAGGACGTAACACCCAGTCCACAGTAACACCCATTACACCCAGTCCACAGTAACACCCAGTACATCCAGTCCGAGGACGTAACACCCAGTCCACAGTAACAGACAGTACACCCAGTCCACAGTAACACCCAGTACACCCAGTCCGAGGACGTAACACCCAGTCCACAGTAACACCCAGTACACCCAGTCCAAAGACGTAGCACCCAGTCCACAGTAACACCCAGTACATCCAGTACGAGGACTAACACCCAGTCCACAGTAACACCCAGTACACCCAGTCTACAGTAACACCCAATACACCCAGTCCGAGGACGTAACACACAGTATACAGTAACACCCAGTACATCCAGTCCGAGGACGTAACAACCAGCCCACAGAAAAACCCAGTACACCCAGTCCCAAGACGTAACACCCAGTCCACAGTAACACCCAGTGCACCCAGTCCGAGGACGTAACACCCAGTCTACAGTAGCACCCAGTCCATCCAGTCCGAGGACGTAACACCCAGTCCACAGTAACACCCAGTACAACCAGTCCGAGGACGTAACAAACAGTCTACAGTAACACCCAGTACATCCAGTCTACAGTAACACCCAGTACACCCAGTCCGAGGACGTAACACCCAGTATAAGTAACACCCAGTACATCCAGTCCGAGGACGTAACACCCAGTCCACAGAAAAACCCAGTACACCCAGTCCGAGGACGTAACACCCAGTCCACAGTAACACCCAGTACACCCAGTCTAAAGACGTAGCACCCAGTCCACAGTAACAACCAGTACATCCAGTACGAAGACGTAACACCCAGTCCATTGTAACACCCAGTACACCCAGTCCGAGGACGTAACACCCAGTCCACAGTAACAACCAGTACACCCAGTCCACAGTAACACCCAGTACACCCAGTTCACAGTAGCACCTGGTACACCCAGTCCGAGGACGTAACACCCAGTCCAAGGACGTAACACCCAGTCAGAGGACGTAACACCCAGTCCACAGTAACACCCAGTACATCCAGTCCACAGTAACACCCAGTACATCTAGTCCACAGTAACACCCAGTACACCCAGTCCGAGGACGTAACACCCAGTCCACAGTAACACCCAGTACATCCAGTCCACAGTAACACCCAGTACACCCAGTCCGAGGACGTAACACCCAGTCCACAGTAACACTCAGTACACCCAGTCCGAGGACGTAACACCCAGTCCACAGTAACACCCAGTACACCCAGTCCGAGGACGGAACACCCAGTCCACAATAACACCCAGTCCACAGTAACACCCAGTACACACAGTCCGAGGACGTAACACCCAGTCCACAGTAACACCCAGAACACCCAGGCCGAGGACGTAACACCCAGTCCACAGTAACACCTAGTACATCCAGTCCGAGGACGTGAAACCCAGTCCACAGTAACACCCAGTACACCCAGTCCGAGGACGTAACACCCAGTCCACAGTAACACCCAGTACAACCAGTCCGAGGACGTAACACCCAGTCTACAGCAACACCCAGTACACCCAGTCCAAGGACGTAACACCCAGTATACAGTGACACCCAGTACACCCAGTTCACAGTAACACCCAGTACACCCAGTCCGAGGACGTAACACCCAGTCTACAGTAGCACCCAGTACACCCAGTCAACAGTAACACCCAGTACACACAGTCCTAGGACCTCACACCCAGTCCAAAGACGTCACACCCAGTCCGAGGACGTAACACCCAGTCCACAGTAACGCCCAGTGCATCCAGTACACATTAACACCCAGTACACCCAGTCCGAGGACGTAACACCCAGTCCGAGGACGTACCACCTAGTCCACAGTAACACCCAGTACATCCAGTCCACAGTAACTCTCAGTACACCCAGTCCGAGGACGTAACACCCAGTCCACAGTAACACCCAGTACACCCAGTACACAGTAACACCCAGTACACCCAGTTCACAGTAACACCTGGTACACCCAGTCCGAGGACGTACACCCAGCCCAAGGACGTAACACCCAGTCCGAGGACGTAACATCCAGTCCACAGTAACACCCAGTACACCCAGTCCACAGTAACACCCAGTACACCCAGTCCGAGAACGTAACACCCAGTCCACAGTAACACCCAGTACACCCAGTCCGAGGACGTAACACTCAGTCCACAGTAACACCCAGTACACCCAGTCCCAGGACGTAACACCCAGTCCACAGTAACACGCAGTACACCCAGCCCGAGGACGTAACACCCAGTCCACAGTAACACCCAGTACACCCAGTCCAAGGACGTAACACCCAGTCCACAGTAACACCCAGTACATCCAGTCCACAGTGACACCCAGTACACTCAGTCCGAGGACGTAACACCCAGTCCACAGTAACACCCAGTACACCTAGTCCGAAGACGTAACACACAGTGCACAGTAACACCCAGTACACCCAGTCCGAGAACGTAACACCCAGTCCACAGTAACACCCAGTACACCCAGTCCGAGGACGTAATACCCAGTCCACAGTAACACCCAGTACACCCAGTCCGAGGACGTAACACCCAGTCCACAATTACACCCAGTCCACAGTAACACCCAGCACACACAGTCCGAGGACGTAACAACCAGTCCACAGTAACACCCAGTACACCCAGGCCAAGGACGTAACACCCAGTACACAGTAACACCCAGTACACCCAGTCCGAGGACGTAACACCCAGTCCACAGTAACACCCAGTACACCCAGTCCACAGTAACACCCAGTACACCCAGTTCACAGTACCACCTGGTACACCCAGTCCGAGGACGTAACACCCAGTCCAAGGACGTAACACCCAGTCCGAGGACGTAACACCCAGTCCACAGTAACACCCAGTACACACATTCCACAGTAACACACAGTACACCCAGTCCGAGGACGTAAAACCCAGTCCACAGTAACACCCAGTACACACAGTCCCAGGACGTAACACCCAGTCCACAGTAACACTCAGTACACCTAGTCCGAGGACGTAAAACCCAGTCCACAGTAACACCCAGTACACCCAGTCCCAGGACGTAATACCCAGTCCACTGTAACACCCAGTACATCTAGTCCACAGTGACACCCAGTACACCCAGTCCGAGGACGTAACACCCAGTCACAGTAACACCCAGTACACCCAGTCCGAGGACGTAATACCCAGTCAACAGTAACACCCAGTACATCCAGTCTGAGGACGTCACACCCAGTCCACAGTAACAATCACTACACCCAGTCCGAGGACGTAACACCCAGTCCACAGTAACACCCAGTACACCCAGTCCGATGACGTAACACCCAGTGCACAGTAACACCCAGTACACCCAGTAACACCCAGTATACCCAGTACGAGGACGCAACGCCCAGTCTACAGTAACACCTAGTACACCCAGTCCTAGGACGTATCACCCAATCCACAGTAACACCCAGTACACCCAGTCCACAGTAACACCCAGTACACGCAGTCCAAGGACGTAATACCCAGTCCACAGTAACACCCAGTATACCCAGTTAACAGTAACACCCAGTCCACCGTAACACCCAGTCAACCGTATCACCCAGTCCACAGTAACACCCAGTCCACAGCAACACCCAGTCCACAGTAACACCCAGTCCACAGTAACACCCAGGACACCCAGTCCGAGAACGTAACACCCAGTCCACAGTAACACCGAGTACACCCAGTCCGAGGACGTAACACCTAGTCCACAGTAACACCCAGTACATCCAGTCCGAGGACGTAACACCCAGTCCACAGTAACACCCTGTACACCCAGTCCGAGGACGTAGCACCCAGTCCACAGTAACACCCAGTCCACAGTAACACCCAGTCCACAGTAACACCCAGTGCACCTAGTCCGAGGACGTAACACCCAGTCCACAGTAACACCCAGTACACCCAGTCCGAGGACGTAACACCCAGTCGACAGTAACACCCAGTACACCCAGTCCGAGGACGTAATACCCAGTCCACAGTAACACCCAGTACACCCAGTCCGAGGACGTAACACCCAGTCCACAATAACACCCAGTCCACAGTAACACCCAGTACACACAGTCCGAGGACGTAACAACCAGTCCACAGTTACACCCAGTACACCCAGGCCGAGGACGTAGCACCCAGTACACAGTAACACCCAGTACACCCAGTCCGAGGACGTAACACCCAGCCCACAGTAACACCCAGTACACCCAGTCCACAGTAACACCCAGCACACCCAGTTCACTGTACCACCTGGTACACCCAGTCCGAGGACGTAAGACCCAGTCCAAGGACGTAACACCCAGTCCGAGAACGTAACACCCAGTCCACAGTAACACCCAGTGCACACAGTCCACAGTAACACCCAGTACACCCAGTCCGAGGACGTAACACCCTGTCCACAGTAACACCCAGTACACCCAGTCCGAGGACGTAACACCCAGTCCACAGTAACACCCAGTACACCCAGTCCGAGGACGTAACACGCAGTCCACAGTAACACCCAGTACACCCAGTCCGAGGACGTAACACTCAGTCCACAGTAACACCCAGTACACCCAGTCCCAGGACGTAACACCCAGTCCACAGTAACACTCAGTACACCCAGTCCGAGGACGTAACACCCAGTCGACAGTAACACCCAGTACACCCAGTCCGATGACGTAATACCCAGTCCACAGTAACATCCAGTACATCTAGTCCACAGTAACACCCAGTACACCCAGTCCGAGGACGTAATACCCAGTCCACAGTAACACCCAGTACATCCAGTCTGAGGACGTCACACCCAGTCCACAGTAACAATCACTACACCCAGTCCGAGGACGTAACACACAGTCCACAGTAACACCCAGTACACCCAGTCCGATGACGTAACACCCAGTACACAGTAACACCCAGTACACCCAGTAACACCCAGTACACCCAGTACGAGGACGTAACACCCAGTCTACAGTAACACCCAGTACACCCAGTCCGAGGACGTATCACCCAATCCACAGTAACACCCAGTACACCCAGTCCACAGTAACACCCAGTACACACAGTCCGAGGACGTAACACCCAGTCCACAGTAAAACCCAGTATACCCAGTTAACAGTAACACCAGTCCACCGTAACACCCAGTCAACCGTAACACCCAGTCCACAGTAACACCCAGTCCACAGTAACACCCAGTTCACAGTAACACCCAGGACACCCAGTCCGAGGACGTAACACCCAGTCCACAGTAACACCCAGTACATCCAGTCCGAGGACGTAACACCCAGTCCATAGTAACACCCTGTACACCCAGTCCGAGGACGTAACACTCAGTCCACAGTAACACCCAGTACACCTAGTCCGAGGACGTAACACCCAGTCCACAGTAACACCCAGTACACCCAGTCCGAGGACGTAATACCCAGTCGACAGTAACACCCAGTACACCCAGTCCACAGTAACACCCAGTTCACCCAGTCCGAGGACGTAACACCCAGTCCACAGTAACACCCAGTACACCCCGTCTACAGTAACACCCAGTACACCCATTCCGAGGACGTCACACCCAGTCCGAGGACGTAACACCCAGTCCACAGTAACGCCCAGTGCATCCAGTCCACAGTAACACCCAGTACACCCAGTCCGAGTACGTAACACCCAGTCCGAGTACGTAACACCCAGTCCGAGGACGTACTACCCAGTCCACAGTAACACCCAGTACATCCAGTCCACAGGAACACCCAGTACACCCAGACCGAGGACGTAACACCCAGTCCACAGTAACACCCGGTACACCCTGTCCGAGGACGTAACACCCAGTCCAAGGACGTAACACCCAGTACACTCAGTCCGAGGACGTAACACCTAGTCCACAGTAACACCCAGTACACCCAGTCCGAGGACGTAACACCCAGTCAACAGTAACACCCAGTACATCCAGTCCGAGGACGTAACACCCAGCCCACAGTAACAATCACTACACCCAGTCCGAAGACGTAACACCCAGTCCACAGTAACACCCATTACACCCAGTCCACAGTAACACCCAGTACATCCAGTCCGAGGACGTAACACCCAGTCCACAGTAACAGACAGTACACCCAGTCCACAGTAACACCCATTACACCCAGTCCGAGGACGTAACACTTAGTCCACAGTAACACCTAGTACACCCAGTCCAAAGACGTAGCACCCAGTCCACAGTAACACCCAGTACATCCAGTACGAGGACGTAACACCCAGTCCACAGTAACACCCAGTACACCCAGTCTACAGTAACAACCAGTACATCCAGTCCGAGGATGTAACACCCAGTATACAGTAACACCCAGTACATCCAGTCCGAGGACGTAACAACCAGTCCACAGAAAAACCCAGTACACCCTGTCCCAAGACGTAACACCCAGTCCACAGTAACACCCAGTGCACCCAGTCCGAGGACGTAACACCCAGTCTACAGTAACACCCAGTCCATCCAGTCCGAGGACGTAACACCCAGTCCACAGTAACACCCAGTACAACCAGTCCGAGGACGTAACAAACAGTCTACAGTAACACCCAGTGCATCCAGTCTACAGTAACACCCAGTACACCCAGTCCGAGGACGTAACACCCAGTATACAGTAACACCCAGTACATCCAGTCCGAGGACGTAACACCCAGTCCACAGAAAAACCCAGTACACACAGTCCGAGGACGTAACACCCAGTCCACAGTGACACCCAGTACACCCAGTCTAAAGACGTAGCACCCAGTCCACAGTAACACCCAGTACATCCAGTACGAAGACGTAACACCCGATCCACAGTAACACCCCGTACACCCAATCCGAGGACGTAACACCCAGTCCACAGTAACGACCAGTACACCCAGTAAACAGTAACACCCAGTACACCCAGTTCACAGTAACACCTGGTACACCCAGTCCGAGGACGTAACACCTAGTCCAAGGACGTATCACCCAGTCAGAGGACGTAACACCCAGTCCACAGTAACACCCAGTACATCCAGTCCACAGTAACACCCAGTACACCCAGTACGAGGACGTAACACCCAGTCCACAGTAACACCCAGTACATCCAGTCCACAGTAACACCCAGTACACCCAGTCCGAGGACGTAACACCCAGTCCATAGTAACACCCTGTACACCCAGTCCGAGGACGTAACACTCAGTCCACAGTAACACCCAGTACACCTAGTCCGAGGACGTAACACCCAGTCCACAGTAACACCCAGTACACCCAGTCCGAGGACGTAATACCCAGTCGACAGTAACACCCAGTACACCCAGTCCACAGTAACACCCAGTTCACCCAGTCCGAGGACGTAACACCCAGTCCACAGTAACACCCAGTACACCCCGTCTACAGTAACACCCAGTACACCCATTCCGAGGACGTCACACCCAGTCCGAGGACGTATCACCCAATCCACAGTAACACCCAGTACACCCAGTCCACAGTAACACCCAGTACACGCAGTCCAAGGACGTAATACCCAGTCCACAGTAACACCCAGTATACCCAGTTAACAGTAACACCCAGTCCACCGTAACACCCAGTCAACCGTATCACCCAGTCCACAGTAACACCCAGTCCACAGCAACACCCAGTCCACAGTAACACCCAGTCCACAGTAACACCCAGGACACCCAGTCCGAGAACGTAACACCCAGTCCACAGTAACACCGAGTACACCCAGTCCGAGGACGTAACACCTAGTCCACAGTAACACCCAGTACATCCAGTCCGAGGACGTAGCACCCAGTCCACAGTAACACCCAGTCCACAGTAACACCCAGTCCACAGTAACACCCAGTGCACCTAGTCCGAGGACGTAACACCCAGGCCACAGTAACACCCAGTACACCCAGTCCGAGGACGTAACACCCAGTCGACAGTAACACCCAGTACACCCAGTCCGAGGACGTAATACCCAGTCCACAGTAACACCCAGTACACCCAGTCCGAGGACGTAACACCCAGTCCACAATAACACCCAGTCCACAGTAACACCCAGTACACACAGTCCGAGGACGTAACAACCAGTCCACAGTTACACCCAGTACACCCAGGCCGAGGACGTAGCACCCAGTACACAGTAACACCCAGTACACCCAGTCCGAGGACGTAACACCCAGCCCACAGTAACACCCAGTACACCCAGTCCACAGTAACACCCAGCACACCCAGTTCACTGTACCACCTGGTACACCCAGTCCGAGGACGTAAGACCCAGTCCAAGGACGTAACACCCAGTCCGAGAACGTAACACCCAGTCCACAGTAACACCCAGTGCACACAGTCCACAGTAACACCCAGTACACCCAGTCCGAGGACGTAACACCCTGTCCACAGTAACACCCAGTACACCCAGTCCGAGGACGTAACACCCAGTCCACAGTAACACCCAGTACACCCAGTCCGAGGACGTAACACGCAGTCCACAGTAACACCCAGTACACCCAGTCCGAGGACGTAACACTCAGTCCACAGTAACACCCAGTACACCCAGTCCCAGGACGTAACACCCAGTCCACAGTAACACTCAGTACACCCAGTCCGAGGACGTAACACCCAGTCGACAGTAACACCCAGTACACCCAGTCCGATGACGTAATACCCAGTCCACAGTAACATCCAGTACATCTAGTCCACAGTAACACCCAGTACACCCAGTCCGAGGACGTAATACCCAGTCCACAGTAACACCCAGTACATCCAGTCTGAGGACGTCACACCCAGTCCACAGTAACAATCACTACACCCAGTCCGAGGACGTAACACACAGTCCACCGTAACACCCAGTACACCCAGTCCGATGACGTAACACCCAGTACACAGTAACACCCAGTACACCCAGTAACACCCAGTACACCCAGTACGAGGACGTAACACCCAGTCTACAGTAACACCCAGTACACCCAGTCCGAGGACGTATCACCCAATCCACAGTAACACCCAGTACACCCAGTCCACAGTAACACCCAGTACACACAGTCCGAGGACGTAACACCCAGTCCACAGTAAAACCCAGTATACCCAGTTAACAGTAACACCAGTCCACCGTAACACCCAGTCAACCGTAACACCCAGTCCACAGTAACACCCAGTCCACAGTAACACCCAGTTCACAGTAACACCCAGGACACCCAGTCCGAGGACGTAACACCCAGTCCACAGTAACACCCAGTACATCCAGTCCGAGGACGTAACACCCAGTCCATAGTAACACCCTGTACACCCAGTCCGAGGACGTAACACTCAGTCCACAGTAACACCCAGTACACCTAGTCCGAGGACGTAACACCCAGTCCACAGTAACACCCAGTACACCCAGTCCGAGGACGTAATACCCAGTCGACAGTAACACCCAGTACACCCAGTCCACAGTAACACCCAGTTCACCCAGTCCGAGGACGTAACACCCAGTCCACAGTAACACCCAGTACACCCCGTCTACAGTAACACCCAGTACACCCATTCCGAGGACGTCACACCCAGTCCGAGGACGTAACACCCAGTCCACAGTAACGCCCAGTGCATCCAGTCCACAGTAACACCCAGTACACCCAGTCCGAGTACGTAACACCCAGTCCGAGTACGTAACACCCAGTCCGAGGACGTACTACCCAGTCCACAGTAACACCCAGTACATCCAGTCCACAGGAACACCCAGTACACCCAGACCGAGGACGTAACACCCAGTCCACAGTAACACCCGGTACACCCTGTCCGAGGACGTAACACCCAGTCCAAGGACGTAACACCCAGTACACTCAGTCCGAGGACGTAACACCTAGTCCACAGTAACACCCAGTACACCCAGTCCGAGGACGTAACACCCAGTCAACAGTAACACCCAGTACATCCAGTCCGAGGACGTAACACCCAGCCCACAGTAACAATCACTACACCCAGTCCGAAGACGTAACACCCAGTCCACAGTAACACCCATTACACCCAGTCCACAGTAACACCCAGTACATCCAGTCCGAGGACGTAACACCCAGTCCACAGTAACAGACAGTACACCCAGTCCACAGTAACACCCATTACACCCAGTCCGAGGACGTAACACTTAGTCCACAGTAACACCTAGTACACCCAGTCCAAAGACGTAGCACCCAGTCCACAGTAACACCCAGTACATCCAGTACGAGGACGTAACACCCAGTCCACAGTAACACCCAGTACACCCAGTCTACAGTAACAACCAGTACATCCAGTCCGAGGATGTAACACCCAGTATACAGTAACACCCAGTACATCCAGTCCGAGGACGTAACAACCAGTCCACAGAAAAACCCAGTACACCCTGTCCCAAGACGTAACACCCAGTCCACAGTAACACCCAGTGCACCCAGTCCGAGGACGTAACACCCAGTCTACAGTAACACCCAGTCCATCCAGTCCGAGGACGTAACACCCAGTCCACAGTAACACCCAGTACAACCAGTCCGAGGACGTAACAAACAGTCTACAGTAACACCCAGTGCATCCAGTCTACAGTAACACCCAGTACACCCAGTCCGAGGACGTAACACCCAGTATACAGTAACACCCAGTACATCCAGTCCGAGGACGTAACACCCAGTCCACAGAAAAACCCAGTACACACAGTCCGAGGACGTAACACCCAGTCCACAGTGACACCCAGTACACCCAGTCTAAAGACGTAGCACCCAGTCCACAGTAACACCCAGTACATCCAGTACGAAGACGTAACACCCGATCCACAGTAACACCCCGTACACCCAATCCGAGGACGTAACACCCAGTCCACAGTAACGACCAGTACACCCAGTCCACAGTAACACCCAGTACACCCAGTTCACAGTAACACCTGGTACACCCAGTCCGAGGACGTAACACCTAGTCCAAGGACGTATCACCCAGTCAGAGGACGTAACACCCAGTCCACAGTAACACCCAGTACATCCAGTCCACAGTAACACCCAGTACACCCAGTACGAGGACGTAACACCCAGTCCACAGTAACACCCAGTACATCCAGTCCACAGTAACACCCAGTACACCCAGTCCAAGGACGTAACACCCAGTCCACAGTAACACTCAGTACACCCAGTCCGAGGACGTAACACCCAGTCCACAGTAACACCCAGTACACCCAGTCCGAGGACGTAACACCCAGTCCACAATAACACCCAGTCCACAGTAACACCCAGTGCACAGTAACACCCAGTACACACAGTCCGAGGACGTAATACTCTGCCCACAGTAACACCCAGAACACCCAGGCCGAGGACGTAACACCCAGTCCACAGTAACACCCAGTACACCCAGTCTGATGACGTAATACCCAGTACACAGGAACACCCAGTACACCCAGTAACACCCAGTACACCCAGTACGAGGACGTAACACCCAGTCTACAGTAACACCCAGTACACCCAGTCCGAGGACGTGAAACCCAGTCCACAGTAACATCCAGTACACCCAGTCCGAGGACGTAATACCCAGTCCACAGTAACACCCAGTACATCTAGTCCACAGTAACACCTAGTACACCCAGTCCGAGGACGTAACACCCAGTCACAGTAACACCCAGTACACCCAGTCCGAGGACATAATACCCAGTCCACAGTAACACCCAGTATATCCAGTCTGAGGACGTCACACCCAGTCCACAGTAACAATCACTACACCCAGTCCGAGGACTTAACACCCAGTCCACAGTAACACCCAGTACACCCAGTCTGATGACGTAATACCCAGTACACAGGAACACCCAGTACACCCAGTAACACCCAGTACACCCAGTACGAGGACGTAACACCCAGTCTACAGTAACACCCAGTACACCCAGTCCGAGGACGTATCACCCAATCCACAGTAACACCCAGTACACCCAGTCCACAGTAACACGCAGTACACACAGTCCTAGGACGTAACACCCAGTCCACAGTAACACCCAGTATACCCAGTTAACAGTAACACCCAGTCCACCGTAACACCCAGTCAACCGTAACACCCAGTCCACAGTAACACCCAGTTCACAGTAACACCCAGGACACCCAGTCCGAGGACGTAACACCCAGTCCACAGTAACACCCAGTACACCCAGTCCGAGGACGTAACACCCAGTCCACAGTACCACCCAGTACATCCAGTCCGAGGACGTAACACCCAGTCCACAGTAACACCCTGTACACCCAGTCCGAGGACGTAACACTTAGTCCACAGTAACACCCAGTCCACAGAAACACCCAGTCCACAGTAACACCCAGTACACCTAGTCCGAGGACGTAACACCCAGTCCACAGTAACACCCAGTACACCCAGTCCGAGGACGTAATACCCAGTCGACAGTAACACCCAGTACACCCAGTCCATAGTAACACCCAGTTCACCCAGTCCGAGGACGTAACACCCAGTCCACAGTAACACCCAGTACACCGCGTCTACAGTAACACCCAGTACACCCATTCCGAGTACGTCACACCCAGTCCGAGGACGTAACACCCAGTCCACAGTAACGCCAAGTGCATCCAGTCCACAGTAACACCCAGTACACCCAGTCCGAGTACGTAACACCCAGTCCGAGGACGTAACACCCAGTCCGAGGACGTACTACCCAGTCCACAGTAACACCCAGTACATCCAGTCCACAGGAACACCCAGTACACCCAGACCGAGGACGTAACACCCAGTCCACAGTAACACCCAGTACACCCTGTCCGAGGACGTAACACCCAGTCCAAGGACTTAACACCCAGTCCACAGTAACACCCAGTACACTCAGTCCGAGGACGTAACACCCAGTCCACAGTAACACCCAGTACACCCAGTCCGAGGACGTAACACCCATTCCACAGTAACAGCCAGTACATCCAGTCCGAGGACGTAACACCCAGCCCACAGTAACACTCACTACACCCAGTCCGAGGACGTAACACCCAGTCCACAGTAACACCCATTACACCCAGTCCACAGTAACACCCAGTACATCCAGTCCGAGGACGTAACACCCAGTCCACAGTAACAGACAGTACACCCAGTCCACAGTAACACCCAGTACACCCATTCCGAGGACGTAACACCCAGTCCACAGTAACACCCAGTACACCCAGTCCAAAGACGTAGCACCCAGTCCACAGTAACACCCAGTACATCCAGTACGAGGACGTAACACCCAGTCCACAGTAACACCCAGTACACCCAGTCTACAGTAACACCCAATACACCCAGTCCGAGGACGTAACACACAGTATACAGTAACACCCAGTACATCCAGTCCGAGGACGTAACAACCAGCCCACAGAAAAACCCAGTACACCCAGTCCCAAGACGTAACACCCAGTCCACAGTAACACCCAGTGCACCCAGTCCGAGGACGTAACACCCAGTCTACAGTAACACCCAGTCCATCCAGTCCGAGGACGTAACACCCAGTCCACAGTAACACCCAGTACAACCAGTCCGAGGACGTAACAAACAGTCTACAGTAACACCCAGTACATCCAGTCTACAGTAACACCCAGTACACCCAGTCCGAGGACGTAACACCCAGTATAAGTAACACCCAGTACATCCAGTCCGAGGACGTAACACCCAGTCCACAGAAAAACCCAGTACACCCAGTCCGAGGACGTAACACCCAGTCCACAGTAACACCCAGTACACCCAGTCTAAAAACGTAGCACCCAGTCCACAGTAACACCCAGTACATCCAGTACGAAGACGTAACACCCAGTCCATAGTAACACCCAGTACACCCAGTCCGAGGACGTAACACCCAGTCCACAGTAACAACCAGTACACCCAGTCCACAGTAACACCCAGTACACCCAGTTCACAGTAACACCTGGTACACCCAGTCCGAGGACGTAACACCCAGTCCAAGGACGTAACACCCAGTCAGAGGACGTAACACCCAGTCCACAGTAACACCCAGTACATCCAGTCCACAGTAACACCCAGTACATCCAGTCCACAGTAACACCCAGTACACCCAGTCCGAGGACGTAACACCCAGTCCACAGTAACACCCAGTACATCCAGTCCACAGTAACACCCAGTACACCCAGTCCGAGGACGTAACACCCAGTCCACAGTAACACTCAGTACATCCAGTCCGAGGACGTAACACCCAGTCCACAGTAACACCCTGTACACCCAGTCCGAGGACGTAACACCCAGTCCACAATAACACCCAGTCCACAGTAACACCCAGTACACACAGTCCGAGGACGTAACACCCAGTCCACAGTAACACCCAGAACACCCAGGCCGAGGACGTAACACCCAGTCCACAGTAACACCTAGTACACCCAGTCCGAGGACGTGAAACCCAGTCCACAGTAACACCCAGTACACCCAGTCCGAGGACGTAACACCCAGTCCACAGTAACACCCAGTACAACCAGTCCGAGGACGTAACACCCAGTCTACAGCAACACCCAGTACACCCAGTCCAAGGACGTAACACCCAGTATACAGTGACACCCAGTACACCCAGTTCACAGTAACACCCAGTACACCCAGTCCGAGGACGTAACACCCAGTCTACAGTAGCACCCAGTACACCCAGTCAACAGTAACACCCAGTACACACAGTCCTAGGACCTCACACCCAGTCCAAAGACGTCACACCCAGTCCGAGGACGTAACACCCAGTCCACAGTAACGCCCAGTGCATCCAGTACACATTAACACCCAGTACACCCAGTCCGAGGACGTAACACCCAGTCCGAGGACGTACCACCTAGTCCACAGTAACACCCAGTACATCCAGTCCACAGTAACTCTCAGTACACCCAGTCCGAGGACGTAACACCCAGTCCACAGTAACACCCAGTACACCCAGTACACAGTAACACCCAGTACACCCAGTTCACAGTAACACCTGGTACACCCAGTCCGAGGACGTACACCCAGCCCAAGGACGTAACACCCAGTCCGAGGACGTAACATCCAGTCCACAGTAACACCCAGTACACCCAGTCCACAGTAACACCCAGTACACCCAGTCCGAGAACATAACACCCAGTCCACAGTAACACCCAGTACACCCAGTCCGAGGACGTAACACTCAGTCCACAGTAACACCCAGTACACCCAGTCCCAGGACGTAACACCCAGTCCACAGTAACACGCAGTACACCCAGTCCGAGGACGTAACACCCAGTCCACAGTAACACCCAGTACACACAGTCCAAGGACGTAACACCCAGTCCACAGTAACACCCAGTACATCCAGTCCACAGTGACACCCAGTACACTCAGTCCGAGGACGTAACACCCAGTCCACAGTAACACCCAGTACACCTAGTCCGAAGACGTAACACACAGTGCACAGTAACACCCAGTACACCCAGTCCGAGAACGTAACACCCAGTCCACAGTAACACCCAGTACACCCAGTCCGAGGACGTAATACCCAGTCCACAGTAACACCCAGTACACCCAGTCCGAGGACGTAACACCCAGTCCACAATAACACCCAGTCCACAGTAACACCCAGCACACACAGTCCGAGGACGTAACAACCAGTCCACAGTAACACCCAGTACACCCAGGCCAAGGACGTAACACCCAGTACACAGTAACACCCAGTACACCCAGTCCGAGGACGTAACACCCAGTCCACAGTAACACCCAGTACACCCAGTCCACAGTAACACCCAGTACACCCAGTTCACAGTACCACCTGGTACACCCAGTCCGAGGACGTAACACCCATTCCAAGGACGTAACACCCAGTCCGAGGACGTAACACCCAGTCCACAGTAACACCCAGTACACACAGTCCACATTAACACCCAGTACACCCAGTCCGAGGACGTAAAACCCAGTCCACAGTAACACCCAGTACACCCAGTCCCAGGACGTAAAACCCAGTCCACAGTAACACTCAGTACACCTAGTCCGAGGACGTAAAACCCAGTCCACAGTAACACCCAGTACACCCAGTCCCAGGACGTAATACCCAGTCCACTGTAACACCCAGTACATCTAGTCCACAGTAACACCCAGTACACCCAGTCCGAGGACGTAACACCCAGTCACAGTAACACCCAGTACACCCAGTCCGAGGACGTAATACCCAGTCAACAGTAACACCCAGTACATCCAGTCTGTGGACGTCACACCCAGTCCACAGTAACAATCACTACACCCAGTCCGAGGACGTAACACCCAGTCCACAGTAACACCCAGTACACCCAGTCCGATGACGTAACACCCAGTACACAGTAACACCCAGTACACCCAGTAACACCCAGTACACCCAGTACGAGGACGTAACGCCCAGTCTACAGTAACACCCAGTACACCCAGTCCGAGGACGTATCACCCAATCCACAGTAACACCCAGTACACCCAGTCCACAGTAACACCCAGTACACGCAGTCCAAGGACGTAATACCCAGTCCACAGTAACACCCAGTATACCCAGTTAACAGTAACACCCAGTCCACCGGAACACCCAGTCAACCGTATCACCCAGTCCACAGTAACACCCAGTCCACAGTAACACCCAGTCCACAGTAACACCCAGGACACCCAGTCCGAGAACGTAACACCCAGTCCACAGTAACACCGAGTACACCCAGTCCGAGGACGTAACACCTAGTCCACAGTAACACCCAGTACATCCAGTCCGAGGACGTAACACCCAGTCCACAGTAACACCCTGTACACCCAGTCCGAGGACGTAGCACCCAGTCCACAGTAACACCCAGTCCACAGTAACACCCAGTCCACAGTAACACCCAGTGCACCTAGTCCGAGGACGTAACACCCAGTCCACAGTAACACCCAGTACACCCAGTCCGAGGACGTAACACCCAGTCGACAGTAACACCCAGTACACCCAGTCCACAGTAACACCCAGTACACCCAGTCCGAGGACGTAACACCCAGTCCACAGTAACACCCAGTACACCCCGTCTACAGTAACACCCAGTACACCCATTCCGAGGACGTCACACCCAGTCCGAGGACGTAACACCCAGTCCACAGTAACGCCCAGTGCATCCAGTCCACAGTAACACCCAGAACACCCATTCCGAGTACGTAACACCCAGTCCGAGGACGTAACACCCAGTCCGAGGACGTACTACCCAGTCCACAGTAACACCCAGTACATCCAGTCCACAGGAACACCCAGTACACCCAGACCGAGGACGTAACACCCAGTCCACAGTAACACCCGGTACACCCTGTCGAAGGACGTAACACCCAGTCCAAGGACGTAACACCCAGTCCACAGTAACACCCAGTACACTCAGTCCGAGGACGTAACACCCAGTCCACAGTAACACCCAGTACACCCAGTCCGAGGACGTAACACCCAGTCCACAGTAACACCCAGTACATCCAGTCTGAGGACGTAACACCCAGCCCACAGTAACAATCACTACACCCAGTCGGAGGACGTAACAACCAGTCCACACTAACACCCATTACACCCAGTCCACAGTAACACCCAGTGCATCCAGTCCGAGGACGTAACACCCAGTCCACAGTAACAGACAGTACACCCAGTCCACAGTAACACCCAGTACACCCAGTCCGAGGACGTAACACCCAGTCCACAGTAACACCCAGTACACCCAGTCCAAAGACGTAGCATCCAGTCCACAGTAACACCCAGTACATCCAGTACGAGGACGTAACACCCAGTCCACAGTAACACCCAGTACACCCAGTATACAGTAACACCCAGTACACCCAGTCCGAGGACGTAACACCCAGTATACAGTAACACCCAGTACATCCAGTCCGAGGACGTAACACCCAGTCCACAGAAAAACCCAGTACACCCAGTCCGAAGACGTAACACCCAGTCCACAGTAACACCCAGTGCACCCAGTCCGAGGACGTAACACCCAGTCTACAGTAACACCCAGTCCATCCAGTCCGAGGACGTAACACCCAGTCCACAGTAACACCCAGTCCACAGTAACACCCAGGACACCCAGTCCGAGGACGTAACACCCAGTCCACAGTAACACCCAGTACACCCAGTCCGAGGACGTAACACCCAGTCCACAGTAACACACAGTCCACAGTAACACCCTGTCCGAGGACGCAACACACAGTCCACAGTAACACCCAGTACACCCAGTCCGAGGACGTAACACACAGTCCACAGTAACACACAGTACACCCAGTCCACAGTAACACCCAGTAAACTCAGTCCGAGGACGTAACACCCAGTCCACAGTAACACCCAGTACACCTAGTCCACAGTAACACCCAGTACACCCAGTCCACAGTAACGCCCAGTACACCCAGTCCGAGGACGTCACACCCAGTCCGAGGACGTAACACCCAGTCCACAGTAACGCCCAGTGCATTCAGTCCTCAGTAACACCCAGTACACCCAGTCCGAGGACGTAACACCCAGTCCGAGGACGTAACACCCAATCCGAGGACGTACCACCCAGTCCACAGTAAGACCCAGCACATCCAGTCCACAGTAACACCCAGTACACCCAGTCCGAGGACGTAACACCCAGTCCACAGTAACACCCTCTACACCCAGTCTGAGGACGTAACACCCAGTCCGAGGACGTACCACCCGGTACACAGTGACACCCAGTACACCCAGTCCAAGGACGTAACACCCAGTCCACAGTAACACCCAGTACACCCAGTCCGAGGACGTAACACCCAGTCCACAGTAACACCCAGTACATCCAGTCTCAGGACGTAACACCCAGTCCACAGTAACAATCACTACACCCAGTCCGAGGATGTAACACCCAGTCCACAGTAACACCCAGTACACCCATTCCGAGGACGTAACACCCAGTCCACAGTAACACCCAGTACACCCAGTCCGAGGACGTAACACCCAGTCCACAGTAACATCCAGTACACCCAGTCCGAGGACGTAACACCCAGTCCACAGTAACACCCAGTATACCCAGTCCGAGGACGTAACACCCAGTCCACAGTAACACCCAGTACACACAGTCCGAGGACGTAGCACCCAGTCCACAGTAACACCCAGTACACCCAGTCCACAGTAACACCCAGTACACCCAGTCCGAGGACGTAACACCCAGTCCACAGTAACACCCAGTACACCCAGTCCACAGTAACACCCAGTACACCCAGTTCACAGTAACACCTGGTACACCCAGTCCGAGGACGTAACACCCAGGCCGAGGACGTAACACCCAGTCCACAGTTATACCCAGTACATTCAGTCCGAGGACGTAACACCCAGTCCGAGGACGTAACACCCAGTCCACGGTAACACCCAGTACACCCAGTCCGAGGACGTAACACCCAGTCCACAGTAACACACAGTACACCCAGTTCAAGGACGTAACACCCAGTCCAGAGTAACACCCAGTACACCCAGTCCGAGGACGTAACACCCAGTGCACAGTAACACCCAGTACATCCAGTCTGAGGACGTAACACCCAGTCCACAGTAACAATCACTACACCCAGCCCGAGGACGTAACACCCAGTCCACAGTAACACCCAATACACCCAGTCCGAGGACGTAACACCCAGTACACAGTAACACCCAGTGCACCCAGTACGAGGACGTAACACCCAGTCCACAGTAACACCCAGTACACCCAGTCCGAGGACGTAGCACCCAATCCACAGTAACACCCAGCACACATAGTCCACAGTACTACCCAGTACACCCAGTCCACAGTAACACCCAGTACACCCAGTCCGAGGACGTAACACACAGTCCACAGTAACACCCAGTACACCCAGTCCGATGACGTAACACCCAGTACACAGTAACACCCAGTACACCCAGTAACACCCAGTACACCCAGTACGAGGACGTAACACCCAGTCTACAGTAACACCCAGTACACCCAGTCCGAGGACGTATCACCCAATCCACAGTAACACCCAGTACACCCAGTCCACAGTAACACCCAGTACACACAGTCCGAGGACGTAACACCCAGTCCACAGTAAAACCCAGTATACCCAGTTAACAGTAACACCAGTCCACCGTAACACCCAGTCAACCGTAACACCCAGTCCACAGTAACACCCAGTCCACAGTAACACCCAGTTCACAGTAACACCCAGGACACCCAGTCCGAGGACGTAACACCCAGTCCACAGTAACACCCAGTACATCCAGTCCGAGGACGTAACACCCAGTCCATAGTAACACCCTGTACACCCAGTCCGAGGACGTAACACTCAGTCCACAGTAACACCCAGTACACCTAGTCCGAGGACGTAACACCCAGTCCACAGTAACACCCAGTACACCCAGTCCGAGGACGTAATACCCAGTCGACAGTAACACCCAGTACACCCAGTCCACAGTAACACCCAGTTCACCCAGTCCGAGGACGTAACACCCAGTCCACAGTAACACCCAGTACACCCCGTCTACAGTAACACCCAGTACACCCATTCCGAGGACGTCACACCCAGTCCGAGGACGTAACACCCAGTCCACAGTAACGCCCAGTGCATCCAGTCCACAGTAACACCCAGTACACCCAGTCCGAGTACGTAACACCCAGTCCGAGTACGTAACACCCAGTCCGAGGACGTACTACCCAGTCCACAGTAACACCCAGTACATCCAGTCCACAGGAACACCCAGTACACCCAGACCGAGGACGTAACACCCAGTCCACAGTAACACCCGGTACACCCTGTCCGAGGACGTAACACCCAGTCCAAGGACGTAACACCCAGTACACTCAGTCCGAGGACGTAACACCTAGTCCACAGTAACACCCAGTACACCCAGTCCGAGGACGTAACACCCAGTCAACAGTAACACCCAGTACATCCAGTCCGAGGACGTAACACCCAGCCCACAGTAACAATCACTACACCCAGTCCGAAGACGTAACACCCAGTCCACAGTAACACCCATTACACCCAGTCCACAGTAACACCCAGTACATCCAGTCCGAGGACGTAACACCCAGTCCACAGTAACAGACAGTACACCCAGTCCACAGTAACACCCATTACACCCAGTCCGAGGACGTAACACTTAGTCCACAGTAACACCTAGTACACCCAGTCCAAAGACGTAGCACCCAGTCCACAGTAACACCCAGTACATCCAGTACGAGGACGTAACACCCAGTCCACAGTAACACCCAGTACACCCAGTCTACAGTAACAACCAGTACATCCAGTCCGAGGATGTAACACCCAGTATACAGTAACACCCAGTACATCCAGTCCGAGGACGTAACAACCAGTCCACAGAAAAACCCAGTACACCCTGTCCCAAGACGTAACACCCAGTCCACAGTAACACCCAGTGCACCCAGTCCGAGGACGTAACACCCAGTCTACAGTAACACCCAGTCCATCCAGTCCGAGGACGTAACACCCAGTCCACAGTAACACCCAGTACAACCAGTCCGAGGACGTAACAAACAGTCTACAGTAACACCCAGTGCATCCAGTCTACAGTAACACCCAGTACACCCAGTCCGAGGACGTAACACCCAGTATACAGTAACACCCAGTACATCCAGTCCGAGGACGTAACACCCAGTCCACAGAAAAACCCAGTACACACAGTCCGAGGACGTAACACCCAGTCCACAGTGACACCCAGTACACCCAGTCTAAAGACGTAGCACCCAGTCCACAGTAACACCCAGTACATCCAGTACGAAGACGTAACACCCGATCCACAGTAACACCCCGTACACCCAATCCGAGGACGTAACACCCAGTCCACAGTAACGACCAGTACACCCAGTCCACAGTAACACCCAGTACACCCAGTTCACAGTAACACCTGGTACACCCAGTCCGAGGACGTAACACCTAGTCCAAGGACGTATCACCCAGTCAGAGGACGTAACACCCAGTCCACAGTAACACCCAGTACATCCAGTCCACAGTAACACCCAGTACACCCAGTACGAGGACGTAACACCCAGTCCACAGTAACACCCAGTACATCCAGTCCACAGTAACACCCAGTACACCCAGTCCGAGGACGTAACACCCAGTCCATAGTAACACCCTGTACACCCAGTCCGAGGACGTAACACTCAGTCCACAGTAACACCCAGTACACCTAGTCCGAGGACGTAACACCCAGTCCACAGTAACACCCAGTACACCCAGTCCGAGGACGTAATACCCAGTCGACAGTAACACCCAGTACACCCAGTCCACAGTAACACCCAGTTCACCCAGTCCGAGGACGTAACACCCAGTCCACAGTAACACCCAGTACACCCCGTCTACAGTAACACCCAGTACACCCATTCCGAGGACGTCACACCCAGTCCGAGGACGTATCACCCAATCCACAGTAACACCCAGTACACCCAGTCCACAGTAACACCCAGTACACGCAGTCCAAGGACGTAATACCCAGTCCACAGTAACACCCAGTATACCCAGTTAACAGTAACACCCAGTCCACCGTAACACCCAGTCAACCGTATCACCCAGTCCACAGTAACACCCAGTCCACAGCAACACCCAGTCCACAGTAACACCCAGTCCACAGTAACACCCAGGACACCCAGTCCGAGAACGTAACACCCAGTCCACAGTAACACCGAGTACACCCAGTCCGAGGACGTAACACCTAGTCCACAGTAACACCCAGTACATCCAGTCCGAGGACGTAACACCCAGTCCACAGTAACACCCTGTACAACCAGTCCGAGGACGTAGCACCCAGTCCACAGTAACACCCAGTCCACAGTAACACCCAGTCCACAGTAACACCCAGTGCACCTAGTCCGAGGACGTAACACCCAGGCCACAGTAACACCCAGTACACCCAGTCCGAGGACGTAACACCCAGTCGACAGTAACACCCAGTACACCCAGTCCGAGGACGTAATACCCAGTCCACAGTAACACCCAGTACACCCAGTCCGAGGACGTAACACCCAGTCCACAATAACACCCAGTCCACAGTAACACCCAGTACACACAGTCCGAGGACGTAACAACCAGTCCACAGTTACACCCAGTACACCCAGGCCGAGGACGTAGCACCCAGTACACAGTAACACCCAGTACACCCAGTCCGAGGACGTAACACCCAGCCCACAGTAACACCCAGTACACCCAGTCCACAGTAACACCCAGCACACCCAGTTCACTGTACCACCTGGTACACCCAGTCCGAGGACGTAAGACCCAGTCCAAGGACGTAACACCCAGTCCGAGAACGTAACACCCAGTCCACAGTAACACCCAGTGCACACAGTCCACAGTAACACCCAGTACACCCAGTCCGAGGACGTAACACCCTGTCCACAGTAACACCCAGTACACCCAGTCCGAGGACGTAACACCCAGTCCACAGTAACACCCAGTACACCCAGTCCGAGGACGTAACACGCAGTCCACAGTAACACCCAGTACACCCAGTCCGAGGACGTAACACTCAGTCCACAGTAACACCCAGTACACCCAGTCCCAGGACGTAACACCCAGTCCACAGTAACACTCAGTACACCCAGTCCGAGGACGTAACACCCAGTCGACAGTAACACCCAGTACACCCAGTCCGATGACGTAATACCCAGTCCACAGTAACATCCAGTACATCTAGTCCACAGTAACACCCAGTACACCCAGTCCGAGGACGTAATACCCAGTCCACAGTAACACCCAGTACATCCAGTCTGAGGACGTCACACCCAGTCCACAGTAACAATCACTACACCCAGTCCGAGGACGTAACACACAGTCCACCGTAACACCCAGTACACCCAGTCCGATGACGTAACACCCAGTACACAGTAACACCCAGTACACCCAGTAACACCCAGTACACCCAGTACGAGGACGTAACACCCAGTCTACAGTAACACCCAGTACACCCAGTCCGAGGACGTATCACCCAATCCACAGTAACACCCAGTACACCCAGTCCACAGTAACACCCAGTACACACAGTCCGAGGACGTAACACCCAGTCCACAGTAAAACCCAGTATACCCAGTTAACAGTAACACCAGTCCACCGTAACACCCAGTCAACCGTAACACCCAGTCCACAGTAACACCCAGTCCACAGTAACACCCAGTTCACAGTAACACCCAGGACACCCAGTCCGAGGACGTAACACCCAGTCCACAGTAACACCCAGTACATCCAGTCCGAGGACGTAACACCCAGTCCATAGTAACACCCTGTACACCCAGTCCGAGGACGTAACACTCAGTCCACAGTAACACCCAGTACACCTAGTCCGAGGACGTAACACCCAGTCCACAGTAACACCCAGTACACCCAGTCCGAGGACGTAATACCCAGTCGACAGTAACACCCAGTACACCCAGTCCACAGTAACACCCAGTTCACCCAGTCCGAGGACGTAACACCCAGTCCACAGTAACACCCAGTACACCCCGTCTACAGTAACACCCAGTACACCCATTCCGAGGACGTCACACCCAGTCCGAGGACGTAACACCCAGTCCACAGTAACGCCCAGTGCATCCAGTCCACAGTAACACCCAGTACACCCAGTCCGAGTACGTAACACCCAGTCCGAGTACGTAACACCCAGTCCGAGGACGTACTACCCAGTCCACAGTAACACCCAGTACATCCAGTCCACAGGAACACCCAGTACACCCAGACCGAGGACGTAACACCCAGTCCACAGTAACACCCGGTACACCCTGTCCGAGGACGTAACACCCAGTCCAAGGACGTAACACCCAGTACACTCAGTCCGAGGACGTAACACCTAGTCCACAGTAACACCCAGTACACCCAGTCCGAGGACGTAACACCCAGTCAACAGTAACACCCAGTACATCCAGTCCGAGGACGTAACACCCAGCCCACAGTAACAATCACTACACCCAGTCCGAAGACGTAACACCCAGTCCACAGTAACACCCATTACACCCAGTCCACAGTAACACCCAGTACATCCAGTCCGAGGACGTAACACCCAGTCCACAGTAACAGACAGTACACCCAGTCCACAGTAACACCCATTACACCCAGTCCGAGGACGTAACACTTAGTCCACAGTAACACCTAGTACACCCAGTCCAAAGACGTAGCACCCAGTCCACAGTAACACCCAGTACATCCAGTACGAGGACGTAACACCCAGTCCACAGTAACACCCAGTACACCCAGTCTACAGTAACAACCAGTACATCCAGTCCGAGGATGTAACACCCAGTATACAGTAACACCCAGTACATCCAGTCCGAGGACGTAACAACCAGTCCACAGAAAAACCCAGTACACCCTGTCCCAAGACGTAACACCCAGTCCACAGTAACACCCAGTGCACCCAGTCCGAGGACGTAACACCCAGTCTACAGTAACACCCAGTCCATCCAGTCCGAGGACGTAACACCCAGTCCACAGTAACACCCAGTACAACCAGTCCGAGGACGTAACAAACAGTCTACAGTAACACCCAGTGCATCCAGTCTACAGTAACACCCAGTACACCCAGTCCGAGGACGTAACACCCAGTATACAGTAACACCCAGTACATCCAGTCCGAGGACGTAACACCCAGTCCACAGAAAAACCCAGTACACACAGTCCGAGGACGTAACACCCAGTCCACAGTGACACCCAGTACACCCAGTCTAAAGACGTAGCACCCAGTCCACAGTAACACCCAGTACATCCAGTACGAAGACGTAACACCCGATCCACAGTAACACCCCGTACACCCAATCCGAGGACGTAACACCCAGTCCACAGTAACGACCAGTACACCCAGTCCACAGTAACACCCAGTACACCCAGTTCACAGTAACACCTGGTACACCCAGTCCGAGGACGTAACACCTAGTCCAAGGACGTATCACCCAGTCAGAGGACGTAACACCCAGTCCACAGTAACACCCAGTACATCCAGTCCACAGTAACACCCAGTACACCCAGTACGAGGACGTAACACCCAGTCCACAGTAACACCCAGTACATCCAGTCCACAGTAACACCCAGTACACCCAGTCCAAGGACGTAACACCCAGTCCACAGTAACACTCAGTACACCCAGTCCGAGGACGTAACACCCAGTCCACAGTAACACCCAGTACACCCAGTCCGAGGACGTAACACCCAGTCCACAATAACACCCAGTCCACAGTAACACCCAGTGCACAGTAACACCCAGTACACACAGTCCGAGGACGTAATACTCTGCCCACAGTAACACCCAGAACACCCAGGCCGAGGACGTAACACCCAGTCCACAGTAACACCCAGTACACCCAGTCTGATGACGTAATACCCAGTACACAGGAACACCCAGTACACCCAGTAACACCCAGTACACCCAGTACGAGGACGTAACACCCAGTCTACAGTAACACCCAGTACACCCAGTCCGAGGACGTGAAACCCAGTCCACAGTAACATCCAGTACACCCAGTCCGAGGACGTAATACCCAGTCCACAGTAACACCCAGTACATCTAGTCCACAGTAACACCTAGTACACCCAGTCCGAGGACGTAACACCCAGTCACAGTAACACCCAGTACACCCAGTCCGAGGACATAATACCCAGTCCACAGTAACACCCAGTATATCCAGTCTGAGGACGTCACACCCAGTCCACAGTAACAATCACTACACCCAGTCCGAGGACTTAACACCCAGTCCACAGTAACACCCAGTACACCCAGTCTGATGACGTAATACCCAGTACACAGGAACACCCAGTACACCCAGTAACACCCAGTACACCCAGTACGAGGACGTAACACCCAGTCTACAGTAACACCCAGTACACCCAGTCCGAGGACGTATCACCCAATCCACAGTAACACCCAGTACACCCAGTCCACAGTAACACGCAGTACACACAGTCCTAGGACGTAACACCCAGTCCACAGTAACACCCAGTATACCCAGTTAACAGTAACACCCAGTCCACCGTAACACCCAGTCAACCGTAACACCCAGTCCACAGTAACACCCAGTTCACAGTAACACCCAGGACACCCAGTCCGAGGACGTAACACCCAGTCCACAGTAACACCCAGTACACCCAGTCCGAGGACGTAACACCCAGTCCACAGTACCACCCAGTACATCCAGTCCGAGGACGTAACACCCAGTCCACAGTAACACCCTGTACACCCAGTCCGAGGACGTAACACTTAGTCCACAGTAACACCCAGTCCACAGAAACACCCAGTCCACAGTAACACCCAGTACACCTAGTCCGAGGACGTAACACCCAGTCCACAGTAACACCCAGTACACCCAGTCCGAGGACGTAATACCCAGTCGACAGTAACACCCAGTACACCCAGTCCATAGTAACACCCAGTTCACCCAGTCCGAGGACGTAACACCCAGTCCACAGTAACACCCAGTACACCGCGTCTACAGTAACACCCAGTACACCCATTCCGAGTACGTCACACCCAGTCCGAGGACGTAACACCCAGTCCACAGTAACGCCAAGTGCATCCAGTCCACAGTAACACCCAGTACACCCAGTCCGAGTACGTAACACCCAGTCCGAGGACGTAACACCCAGTCCGAGGACGTACTACCCAGTCCACAGTAACACCCAGTACATCCAGTCCACAGGAACACCCAGTACACCCAGACCGAGGACGTAACACCCAGTCCACAGTAACACCCAGTACACCCTGTCCGAGGACGTAACACCCAGTCCAAGGACTTAACACCCAGTCCACAGTAACACCCAGTACACTCAGTCCGAGGACGTAACACCCAGTCCACAGTAACACCCAGTACACCCAGTCCGAGGACGTAACACCCATTCCACAGTAACAGCCAGTACATCCAGTCCGAGGACGTAACACCCAGCCCACAGTAACACTCACTACACCCAGTCCGAGGACGTAACACCCAGTCCACAGTAACACCCATTACACCCAGTCCACAGTAACACCCAGTACATCCAGTCCGAGGACGTAACACCCAGTCCACAGTAACAGACAGTACACCCAGTCCACAGTAACACCCAGTACACCCATTCCGAGGACGTAACACCCAGTCCACAGTAACACCCAGTACACCCAGTCCAAAGACGTAGCACCCAGTCCACAGTAACACCCAGTACATCCAGTACGAGGACGTAACACCCAGTCCACAGTAACACCCAGTACACCCAGTCTACAGTAACACCCAATACACCCAGTCCGAGGACGTAACACACAGTATACAGTAACACCCAGTACATCCAGTCCGAGGACGTAACAACCAGCCCACAGAAAAACCCAGTACACCCAGTCCCAAGACGTAACACCCAGTCCACAGTAACACCCAGTGCACCCAGTCCGAGGACGTAACACCCAGTCTACAGTAACACCCAGTCCATCCAGTCCGAGGACGTAACACCCAGTCCACAGTAACACCCAGTACAACCAGTCCGAGGACGTAACAAACAGTCTACAGTAACACCCAGTACATCCAGTCTACAGTAACACCCAGTACACCCAGTCCGAGGACGTAACACCCAGTATAAGTAACACCCAGTACATCCAGTCCGAGGACGTAACACCCAGTCCACAGAAAAACCCAGTACACCCAGTCCGAGGACGTAACACCCAGTCCACAGTAACACCCAGTACACCCAGTCTAAAAACGTAGCACCCAGTCCACAGTAACACCCAGTACATCCAGTACGAAGACGTAACACCCAGTCCATAGTAACACCCAGTACACCCAGTCCGAGGACGTAACACCCAGTCCACAGTAACAACCAGTACACCCAGTCCACAGTAACACCCAGTACACCCAGTTCACAGTAACACCTGGTACACCCAGTCCGAGGACGTAACACCCAGTCCAAGGACGTAACACCCAGTCAGAGGACGTAACACCCAGTCCACAGTAACACCCAGTACATCCAGTCCACAGTAACACCCAGTACATCCAGTCCACAGTAACACCCAGTACACCCAGTCCGAGGACGTAACACCCAGTCCACAGTAACACCCAGTACATCCAGTCCACAGTAACACCCAGTACACCCAGTCCGAGGACGTAACACCCAGTCCACAGTAACACTCAGTACACCCAGTCCGAGGACGTAACACCCAGTCCACAGTAACACCCTGTACACCCAGTCCGAGGACGTAACACCCAGTCCACAATAACACCCAGTCCACAGTAACACCCAGTACACACAGTCCGAGGACGTAACACCCAGTCCACAGTAACACCCAGAACACCCAGGCCGAGGACGTAACACCCAGTCCACAGTAACACCTAGTACACCCAGTCCGAGGACGTGAAACCCAGTCCACAGTAACACCCAGTACACCCAGTCCGAGGACGTAACACCCAGTCCACAGTAACACCCAGTACAACCAGTCCGAGGACGTAACACCCAGTCTACAGCAACACCCAGTACACCCAGTCCAAGGACGTAACACCCAGTATACAGTGACACCCAGTACACCCAGTTCACAGTAACACCCAGTACACCCAGTCCGAGGACGTAACACCCAGTCTACAGTAGCACCCAGTACACCCAGTCAACAGTAACACCCAGTACACACAGTCCTAGGACCTCACACCCAGTCCAAAGACGTCACACCCAGTCCGAGGACGTAACACCCAGTCCACAGTAACGCCCAGTGCATCCAGTACACATTAACACCCAGTACACCCAGTCCGAGGACGTAACACCCAGTCCGAGGACGTACCACCTAGTCCACAGTAACACCCAGTACATCCAGTCCACAGTAACTCTCAGTACACCCAGTCCGAGGACGTAACACCCAGTCCACAGTAACACCCAGTACACCCAGTACACAGTAACACCCAGTACACCCAGTTCACAGTAACACCTGGTACACCCAGTCCGAGGACGTACACCCAGCCCAAGGACGTAACACCCAGTCCGAGGACGTAACATCCAGTCCACAGTAACACCCAGTACACCCAGTCCACAGTAACACCCAGTACACCCAGTCCGAGAACATAACACCCAGTCCACAGTAACACCCAGTACACCCAGTCCGAGGACGTAACACTCAGTCCACAGTAACACCCAGTACACCCAGTCCCAGGACGTAACACCCAGTCCACAGTAACACGCAGTACACCCAGTCCGAGGACGTAACACCCAGTCCACAGTAACACCCAGTACACACAGTCCAAGGACGTAACACCCAGTCCACAGTAACACCCAGTACATCCAGTCCACAGTGACACCCAGTACACTCAGTCCGAGGACGTAACACCCAGTCCACAGTAACACCCAGTACACCTAGTCCGAAGACGTAACACACAGTGCACAGTAACACCCAGTACACCCAGTCCGAGAACGTAACACCCAGTCCACAGTAACACCCAGTACACCCAGTCCGAGGACGTAATACCCAGTCCACAGTAACACCCAGTACACCCAGTCCGAGGACGTAACACCCAGTCCACAATAACACCCAGTCCACAGTAACACCCAGCACACACAGTCCGAGGACGTAACAACCAGTCCACAGTAACACCCAGTACACCCAGGCCAAGGACGTAACACCCAGTACACAGTAACACCCAGTACACCCAGTCCGAGGACGTAACACCCAGTCCACAGTAACACCCAGTACACCCAGTCCACAGTAACACCCAGTACACCCAGTTCACAGTACCACCTGGTACACCCAGTCCGAGGACGTAACACCCATTCCAAGGACGTAACACCCAGTCCGAGGACGTAACACCCAGTCCACAGTAACACCCAGTACACACAGTCCACATTAACACCCAGTACACCCAGTCCGAGGACGTAAAACCCAGTCCACAGTAACACCCAGTACACCCAGTCCCAGGACGTAAAACCCAGTCCACAGTAACACTCAGTACACCTAGTCCGAGGACGTAAAACCCAGTCCACAGTAACACCCAGTACACCCAGTCCCAGGACGTAATACCCAGTCCACTGTAACACCCAGTACATCTAGTCCACAGTAACACCCAGTACACCCAGTCCGAGGACGTAACACCCAGTCACAGTAACACCCAGTACACCCAGTCCGAGGACGTAATACCCAGTCAACAGTAACACCCAGTACATCCAGTCTGAGGACGTCACACCCAGTCCACAGTAACAATCACTACACCCAGTCCGAGGACGTAACACCCAGTCCACAGTAACACCCAGTACACCCAGTCCGATGACGTAACACCCAGTACACAGTAACACCCAGTACACCCAGTAACACCCAGTACACCCAGTACGAGGACGTAACGCCCAGTCTACAGTAACACCCAGTACACCCAGTCCGAGGACGTATCACCCAATCCACAGTAACACCCAGTACACCCAGTCCACAGTAACACCCAGTACACGCAGTCCAAGGACGTAATACCCAGTCCACAGTAACACCCAGTATACCCAGTTAACAGTAACACCCAGTCCACCGGAACACCCAGTCAACCGTATCACCCAGTCCACAGTAACACCCAGTCCACAGTAACACCCAGTCCACAGTAACACCCAGGACACCCAGTCCGAGAACGTAACACCCAGTCCACAGTAACACCGAGTACACCCAGTCCGAGGACGTAACACCTAGTCCACAGTAACACCCAGTACATCCAGTCCGAGGACGTAACACCCAGTCCACAGTAACACCCTGTACACCCAGTCCGAGGACGTAGCACCCAGTCCACAGTAACACCCAGTCCACAGTAACACCCAGTCCACAGTAACACCCAGTGCACCTAGTCCGAGGACGTAACACCCAGTCCACAGTAACACCCAGTACACCCAGTCCGAGGACGTAACACCCAGTCGACAGTAACACCCAGTACACCCAGTCCACAGTAACACCCAGTACACCCAGTCCGAGGACGTAGCACCCAGTACACAGTAACACCCAGTACACCCAGTCCGAGGACGTAACACCCAGCCCACAGTAACACCCAGTACACCCAGTCCACAGTAACACCCAGCACACCCAGTTCACTGTACCACCTGGTACACCCAGTCCGAGGACGTAAGACCCAGTCCAAGGACGTAACACCCAGTCCGAGAACGTAACACCCAGTCCACAGTAACACCCAGTGCACACAGTCCACAGTAACACCCAGTACACCCAGTCCGAGGACGTAACACCCTGTCCACAGTAACACCCAGTACACCCAGTCCGAGGACGTAACACCCAGTCCACAGTAACACCCAGTACACCCAGTCCGAGGACGTAACACGCAGTCCACAGTAACACCCAGTACACCCAGTCCGAGGACGTAACACTCAGTCCACAGTAACACCCAGTACACCCAGTCCCAGGACGTAACACCCAGTCCACAGTAACACTCAGTACACCCAGTCCGAGGACGTAACACCCAGTCGACAGTAACACCCAGTACACCCAGTCCGATGACGTAATACCCAGTCCACAGTAACATCCAGTACATCTAGTCCACAGTAACACCCAGTACACCCAGTCCGAGGACGTAATACCCAGTCCACAGTAACACCCAGTACATCCAGTCTGAGGACGTCACACCCAGTCCACAGTAACAATCACTACACCCAGTCCGAGGACGTAACACACAGTCCACAGTAACACCCAGTACACCCAGTCCGATGACGTAACACCCAGTACACAGTAACACCCAGTACACCCAGTAACACCCAGTACACCCAGTACGAGGACGTAACACCCAGTCTACAGTAACACCCAGTACACCCAGTCCGAGGACGTATCACCCAATCCACAGTAACACCCAGTACACCCAGTCCACAGTAACACCCAGTACACACAGTCCGAGGACGTAACACCCAGTCCACAGTAAAACCCAGTATACCCAGTTAACAGTAACACCAGTCCACCGTAACACCCAGTCAACCGTAACACCCAGTCCACAGTAACACCCAGTCCACAGTAACACCCAGTTCACAGTAACACCCAGGACACCCAGTCCGAGGACGTAACACCCAGTCCACAGTAACACCCAGTACATCCAGTCCGAGGACGTAACACCCAGTCCATAGTAACACCCTGTACACCCAGTCCGAGGACGTAACACTCAGTCCACAGTAACACCCAGTACACCTAGTCCGAGGACGTAACACCCAGTCCACAGTAACACCCAGTACACCCAGTCCGAGGACGTAATACCCAGTCGACAGTAACACCCAGTACACCCAGTCCACAGTAACACCCAGTTCACCCAGTCCGAGGACGTAACACCCAGTCCACAGTAACACCCAGTACACCCCGTCTACAGTAACACCCAGTACACCCATTCCGAGGACGTCACACCCAGTCCGAGGACGTAACACCCAGTCCACAGTAACGCCCAGTGCATCCAGTCCACAGTAACACCCAGTACACCCAGTCCGAGTACGTAACACCCAGTCCGAGTACGTAACACCCAGTCCGAGGACGTACTACCCAGTCCACAGTAACACCCAGTACATCCAGTCCACAGGAACACCCAGTACACCCAGACCGAGGACGTAACACCCAGTCCACAGTAACACCCGGTACACCCTGTCCGAGGACGTAACACCCAGTCCAAGGACGTAACACCCAGTACACTCAGTCCGAGGACGTAACACCTAGTCCACAGTAACACCCAGTACACCCAGTCCGAGGACGTAACACCCAGTCAACAGTAACACCCAGTACATCCAGTCCGAGGACGTAACACCCAGCCCACAGTAACAATCACTACACCCAGTCCGAAGACGTAACACCCAGTCCACAGTAACACCCATTACACCCAGTCCACAGTAACACCCAGTACATCCAGTCCGAGGACGTAACACCCAGTCCACAGTAACAGACAGTACACCCAGTCCACAGTAACACCCATTACACCCAGTCCGAGGACGTAACACTTAGTCCACAGTAACACCTAGTACACCCAGTCCAAAGACGTAGCACCCAGTCCACAGTAACACCCAGTACATCCAGTACGAGGACGTAACACCCAGTCCACAGTAACACCCAGTACACCCAGTCTACAGTAACAACCAGTACATCCAGTCCGAGGATGTAACACCCAGTATACAGTAACACCCAGTACATCCAGTCCGAGGACGTAACAACCAGTCCACAGAAAAACCCAGTACACCCTGTCCCAAGACGTAACACCCAGTCCACAGTAACACCCAGTGCACCCAGTCCGAGGACGTAACACCCAGTCTACAGTAACACCCAGTCCATCCAGTCCGAGGACGTAACACCCAGTCCACAGTAACACCCAGTACAACCAGTCCGAGGACGTAACAAACAGTCTACAGTAACACCCAGTGCATCCAGTCTACAGTAACACCCAGTACACCCAGTCCGAGGACGTAACACCCAGTATACAGTAACACCCAGTACATCCAGTCCGAGGACGTAACACCCAGTCCACAGAAAAACCCAGTACACACAGTCCGAGGACGTAACACCCAGTCCACAGTGACACCCAGTACACCCAGTCTAAAGACGTAGCACCCAGTCCACAGTAACACCCAGTACATCCAGTACGAAGACGTAACACCCGATCCACAGTAACACCCCGTACACCCAATCCGAGGACGTAACACCCAGTCCACAGTAACGACCAGTACACCCAGTCCACAGTAACACCCAGTACACCCAGTTCACAGTAACACCTGGTACACCCAGTCCGAGGACGTAACACCTAGTCCAAGGACGTATCACCCAGTCAGAGGACGTAACACCCAGTCCACAGTAAGACCCAGTACATCCAGTCCACAGTAACACCCAGTACACCCAGTACGAGGACGTAACACCCAGTCCACAGTAACACCCAGTACATCCAGTCCACAGTAACACCCAGTACACCCAGTCCAAGGACGTAACACCCAGTCCACAGTAACACTCAGTACACCCAGTCCGAGGACGTAACACCCAGTCCACAGTAACACCCAGTACACCCAGTCCGAGGACGTAACACCCAGTCCACAATAACACCCAGTCCACAGTAACACCCAGTGCACAGTAACACCCAGTACACACAGTCCGAGGACGTAATACTCTGCCCACAGTAACACCCAGAACACCCAGGCCGAGGACGTAACACCCAGTCCACAGTAACACCCAGTACACCCAGTCTGATGACGTAATACCCAGTACACAGGAACACCCAGTACACCCAGTAACACCCAGTACACCCAGTACGAGGACGTAACACCCAGTCTACAGTAACACCCAGTACACCCAGTCCGAGGACGTGAAACCCAGTCCACAGTAACATCCAGTACACCCAGTCCGAGGACGTAATACCCAGTCCACAGTAACACCCAGTACATCTAGTCCACAGTAACACCTAGTACACCCAGTCCGAGGACGTAACACCCAGTCACAGTAACACCCAGTACACCCAGTCCGAGGACATAATACCCAGTCCACAGTAACACCCAGTATATCCAGTCTGAGGACGTCACACCCAGTCCACAGTAACAATCACTACACCCAGTCCGAGGACTTAACACCCAGTCCACAGTAACACCCAGTACACCCAGTCTGATGACGTAATACCCAGTACACAGGAACACCCAGTACACCCAGTAACACCCAGTACACCCAGTACGAGGACGTAACACCCAGTCTACAGTAACACCCAGTACACCCAGTCCGAGGACGTATCACCCAATCCACAGTAACACCCAGTACACCCAGTCCACAGTAACACGCAGTACACACAGTCCTAGGACGTAACACCCAGTCCACAGTAACACCCAGTATACCCAGTTAACAGTAACACCCAGTCCACCGTAACACCCAGTCAACCGTAACACCCAGTCCACAGTAACACCCAGTTCACAGTAACACCCAGGACACCCAGTCCGAGGACGTAACACCCAGTCCACAGTAACACCCAGTACACCCAGTCCGAGGACGTAACACCCAGTCCACAGTACCACCCAGTACATCCAGTCCGAGGACGTAACACCCAGTCCACAGTAACACCCTGTACACCCAGTCCGAGGACGTAACACTTAGTCCACAGTAACACCCAGTCCACAGAAACACCCAGTCCACAGTAACACCCAGTACACCTAGTCCGAGGACGTAACACCCAGTCCACAGTAACACCCAGTACACCCAGTCCGAGGACGTAATACCCAGTCGACAGTAACACCCAGTACACCCAGTCCATAGTAACACCCAGTTCACCCAGTCCGAGGACGTAACACCCAGTCCACAGTAACACCCAGTACACCGCGTCTACAGTAACACCCAGTACACCCATTCCGAGTACGTCACACCCAGTCCGAGGACGTAACACCCAGTCCACAGTAACGCCAAGTGCATCCAGTCCACAGTAACACCCAGTACACCCAGTCCGAGTACGTAACACCCAGTCCGAGGACGTAACACCCAGTCCGAGGACGTACTACCCAGTCCACAGTAACACCCAGTACATCCAGTCCACAGGAACACCCAGTACACCCAGACCGAGGACGTAACACCCAGTCCACAGTAACACCCAGTACACCCTGTCCGAGGACGTAACACCCAGTCCAAGGACTTAACACCCAGTCCACAGTAACACCCAGTACACTCAGTCCGAGGACGTAACACCCAGTCCACAGTAACACCCAGTACACCCAGTCCGAGGACGTAACACCCATTCCACAGTAACAGCCAGTACATCCAGTCCGAGGACGTAACACCCAGCCCACAGTAACACTCACTACACCCAGTCCGAGGACGTAACACCCAGTCCACAGTAACACCCATTACACCCAGTCCACAGTAACACCCAGTACATCCAGTCCGAGGACGTAACACCCAGTCCACAGTAACAGACAGTACACCCAGTCCACAGTAACACCCAGTACACCCATTCCGAGGACGTAACACCCAGTCCACAGTAACACCCAGTACACCCAGTCCAAAGACGTAGCACCCAGTCCACAGTAACACCCAGTACATCCAGTACGAGGACGTAACACCCAGTCCACAGTAACACCCAGTACACCCAGTCTACAGTAACACCCAATACACCCAGTCCGAGGACGTAACACACAGTATACAGTAACACCCAGTACATCCAGTCCGAGGACGTAACAACCAGCCCACAGAAAAACCCAGTACACCCAGTCCCAAGACGTAACACCCAGTCCACAGTAACACCCAGTGCACCCAGTCCGAGGACGTAACACCCAGTCTACAGTAACACCCAGTCCATCCAGTCCGAGGACGTAACACCCAGTCCACAGTAACACCCAGTACAACCAGTCTGAGGACGTAACAAACAGTCTACAGTAACACCCAGTACATCCAGTCTACAGTAACACCCAGTACACCCAGTCCGAGGACGTAACACCCAGTATAAGTAACACCCAGTACATCCAGTCCGAGGACGTAACACCCAGTCCACAGAAAAACCCAGTACACCCAGTCCGAGGACGTAACACCCAGTCCACAGTAACACCCAGTACACCCAGTCTAAAAACGTAGCACCCAGTCCACAGTAACACCCAGTACATCCAGTACGAAGACGTAACACCCAGTCCATAGTAACACCCAGTACACCCAGTCCGAGGACGTAACACCCAGTCCACAGTAACAACCAGTACACCCAGTCCACAGTAACACCCAGTACACCCAGTTCACAGTAACACCTGGTACACCCAGTCCGAGGACGTAACACCCAGTCCAAGGACGTAACACCCAGTCAGAGGACGTAACACCCAGTCCACAGTAACACCCAGTACATCCAGTCCACAGTAACACCCAGTACATCCAGTCCACAGTAACACCCAGTACACCCAGTCCGAGGACGTAACACCCAGTCCACAGTAACACCCAGTACATCCAGTCCACAGTAACACCCAGTACACCCAGTCCGAGGACGTAACACCCAGTCCACAGTAACACTCAGTACACCCAGTCCGAGGACGTAACACCCAGTCCACAGTAACACCCTGTACACCCAGTCCGAGGACGTAACACCCAGTCCACAATAACACCCAGTCCACAGTAACACCCAGTACACACAGTCCGAGGACGTAACACCCAGTCCACAGTAACACCCAGAACACCCAGGCCGAGGACGTAACACCCAGTCCACAGTAACACCTAGTACACCCAGTCCGAGGACGTGAAACCCAGTCCACAGTAACACCCAGTACACCCAGTCCGAGGACGTAACACCCAGTCCACAGTAACACCCAGTACAACCAGTCCGAGGACGTAACACCCAGTCTACAGCAACACCCAGTACACCCAGTCCAAGGACGTAACACCCAGTATACAGTGACACCCAGTACACCCAGTTCACAGTAACACCCAGTACACCCAGTCCGAGGACGTAACACCCAGTCTACAGTAGCACCCAGTACACCCAGTCAACAGTAACACCCAGTACACACAGTCCTAGGACCTCACACCCAGTCCAAAGACGTCACACCCAGTCCGAGGACGTAACACCCAGTCCACAGTAACGCCCAGTGCATCCAGTACACATTAACACCCAGTACACCCAGTCCGAGGACGTAACACCCAGTCCGAGGACGTACCACCTAGTCCACAGTAACACCCAGTACATCCAGTCCACAGTAACTCTCAGTACACCCAGTCCGAGGACGTAACACCCAGTCCACAGTAACACCCAGTACACCCAGTACACAGTAACACCCAGTACACCCAGTTCACAGTAACACCTGGTACACCCAGTCCGAGGACGTACACCCAGCCCAAGGACGTAACACCCAGTCCGAGGACGTAACATCCAGTCCACAGTAACACCCAGTACACCCAGTCCACAGTAACACCCAGTACACCCAGTCCGAGAACATAACACCCAGTCCAAAGTAACACCCAGTACACCCAGTCCGAGGACGTAACACTCAGTCCACAGTAACACCCAGTACACCCAGTCCCAGGACGTAACACCCAGTCCACAGTAACACGCAGTACACCCAGTCCGAGGACGTAACACCCAGTCCACAGTAACACCCAGTACACACAGTCCAAGGACGTAACACCCAGTCCACAGTAACACCCAGTACATCCAGTCCACAGTGACACCCAGTACACTCAGTCCGAGGACGTAACACCCAGTCCACAGTAACACCCAGTACACCTAGTCCGAAGACGTAACACACAGTGCACAGTAACACCCAGTACACCCAGTCCGAGAACGTAACACCCAGTCCACAGTAACACCCAGTACACCCAGTCCGAGGACGTAATACCCAGTCCACAGTAACACCCAGTACACCCAGTCCGAGGACGTAACACCCAGTCCACAATAACACCCAGTCCACAGTAACACCCAGCACACACAGTCCGAGGACGTAACAACCAGTCCACAGTAACACCCAGTACACCCAGGCCAAGGACGTAACACCCAGTACACAGTAACACCCAGTACACCCAGTCCGAGGACGTAACACCCAGTCCACAGTAACACCCAGTACACCCAGTCCACAGTAACACCCAGTACACCCAGTTCACAGTACCACCTGGTACACCCAGTCCGAGGACGTAACACCCATTCCAAGGACGTAACACCCAGTCCGAGGACGTAACACCCAGTCCACAGTAACACCCAGTACACACAGTCCACATTAACACCCAGTACACCCAGTCCGAGGACGTAAAACCCAGTCCACAGTAACACCCAGTACACCCAGTCCCAGGACGTAAAACCCAGTCCACAGTAACACTCAGTACACCTAGTCCGAGGACGTAAAACCCAGTCCACAGTAACACCCAGTACACCCAGTCCCAGGACGTAATACCCAGTCCACTGTAACACCCAGTACATCTAGTCCACAGTAACACCCAGTACACCCAGTCCGAGGACGTAACACCCAGTCACAGTAACACCCAGTACACCCAGTCCGAGGACGTAATACCCAGTCAACAGTAACACCCAGTACATCCAGTCTGAGGACGTCACACCCAGTCCACAGTAACAATCACTACACCCAGTCCGAGGACGTAACACCCAGTCCACAGTAACACCCAGTACACCCAGTCCGATGACGTAACACCCAGTACACAGTAACACCCAGTACACCCAGTAACACCCAGTACACCCAGTACGAGGACGTAACGCCCAGTCTACAGTAACACCCAGTACACCCAGTCCGAGGACGTATCACCCAATCCACAGTAACACCCAGTACACCCAGTCCACAGTAACACCCAGTACACGCAGTCCAAGGACGTAATACCCAGTCCACAGTAACACCCAGTATACCCAGTTAACAGTAACACCCAGTCCACCGGAACACCCAGTCAACCGTATCACCCAGTCCACAGTAACACCCAGTCCACAGTAACACCCAGTCCACAGTAACACCCAGGACACCCAGTCCGAGAACGTAACACCCAGTCCACAGTAACACCGAGTACACCCAGTCCGAGGACGTAACACCTAGTCCACAGTAACACCCAGTACATCCAGTCCGAGGACGTAACACCCAGTCCACAGTAACACCCTGTACACCCAGTCCGAGGACGTAGCACCCAGTCCACAGTAACACCCAGTCCACAGTAACACCCAGTCCACAGTAACACCCAGTGCACCTAGTCCGAGGACGTAACACCCAGTCCACAGTAACACCCAGTACACCCAGTCCGAGGACGTAACACCCAGTCGACAGTAACACCCAGTACACCCAGTCCACAGTAACACCCAGTACACCCAGTCCGAGGACGTAACACCCAGTCCACAGTAACACCCAGTACACCCCGTCTACAGTAACACCCAGTACACCCATTCCGAGGACGTCACACCCAGTCCGAGGACGTAACACCCAGTCCACAGTAACGCCCAGTGCATCCAGTCCACAGTAACACCCAGAACACCCATTCCGAGTACGTAACACCCAGTCCGAGGACGTAACACCCAGTCCGAGGACGTACTACCCAGTCCACAGTAACACCCAGTACATCCAGTCCACAGGAACACCCAGTACACCCAGACCGAGGACGTAACACCCAGTCCACAGTAACACCCGGTACACCCTGTCGAAGGACGTAACACCCAGTCCAAGGACGTAACACCCAGTCCACAGTAACACCCAGTACACTCAGTCCGAGGACGTAACACCCAGTCCACAGTAACACCCAGTACACCCAGTCCGAGGACGTAACACCCAGTCCACAGTAACACCCAGTACATCCAGTCTGAGGACGTAACACCCAGCCCACAGTAACAATCACTACACCCAGTCGGAGGACGTAACAACCAGTCCACACTAACACCCATTACACCCAGTCCACAGTAACACCCAGTGCATCCAGTCCGAGGACGTAACACCCAGTCCACAGTAACAGACAGTACACCCAGTCCACAGTAACACCCAGTACACCCAGTCCGAGGACGTAACACCCAGTCCACAGTAACACCCAGTACACCCAGTCCAAAGACGTAGCATCCAGTCCACAGTAACACCCAGTACATCCAGTACGAGGACGTAACACCCAGTCCACAGTAACACCCAGTACACCCAGTATACAGTAACACCCAGTACACCCAGTCCGAGGACGTAACACCCAGTATACAGTAACACCCAGTACATCCAGTCCGAGGACGTAACACCCAGTCCACAGAAAAACCCAGTACACCCAGTCCGAAGACGTAACACCCAGTCCACAGTAACACCCAGTGCACCCAGTCCGAGGACGTAACACCCAGTCTACAGTAACACCCAGTCCATCCAGTCCGAGGACGTAACACCCAGTCCACAGTAACACCCAGTCCACAGTAACACCCAGGACACCCAGTCCGAGGACGTAACACCCAGTCCACAGTAACACCCAGTACACCCAGTCCGAGGACGTAACACCCAGTCCACAGTAACACACAGTCCACAGTAACACCCTGTCCGAGGACGCAACACACAGTCCACAGTAACACCCAGTACACCCAGTCCGAGGACGTAACACACAGTCCACAGTAACACACAGTACACCCAGTCCACAGTAACACCCAGTAAACTCAGTCCGAGGACGTAACACCCAGTCCACAGTAACACCCAGTACACCTAGTCCACAGTAACACCCAGTACACCCAGTCCACAGTAACGCCCAGTACACCCAGTCCGAGGACGTCACACCCAGTCCGAGGACGTAACACCCAGTCCACAGTAACGCCCAGTGCATTCAGTCCTCAGTAACACCCAGTACACGCAGTCCGAGGACGTAACACCCAGTCCGAGGACGTAACACCCAATCCGAGGACGTACCACCCAGTCCACAGTAAGACCCAGCACATCCAGTCCACAGTAACACCCAGTACACCCAGTCCGAGGACGTAACACCCAGTCCACAGTAACACCCTCTACACCCAGTCTGAGGACGTAACACCCAGTCCGAGGACGTACCACCCGGTACACAGTGACACCCAGTACACCCAGTCCAAGGACGTAACACCCAGTCCACAGTAACACCCAGTACACCCAGTCCGAGGACGTAACACCCAGTCCACAGTAACACCCAGTACATCCAGTCTCAGGACGTAACACCCAGTCCACAGTAACAATCACTACACCCAGTCCGAGGATGTAACACCCAGTCCACAGTAACACCCAGTACACCCATTCCGAGGACGTAACACCCAGTCCACAGTAACACCCAGTACACCCAGTCCGAGGACGTAACACCCAGTCCACAGTAACATCCAGTACACCCAGTCCGAGGACGTAACACCCAGTCCACAGTAACACCCAGTATACCCAGTCCGAGGACGTAACACCCAGTCCACAGTAACACCCAGTACACACAGTCCGAGGACGTAGCACCCAGTCCACAGTAACACCCAGTACACCCAGTCCACAGTAACACCCAGTACACCCAGTCCGAGGACGTAACACCCAGTCCACAGTAACACCCAGTACACCCAGTCCACAGTAACACCCAGTACACCCAGTTCACAGTAACACCTGGTACACCCAGTCCGAGGACGTAACACCCAGGCCGAGGACGTAACACCCAGTCCACAGTTATACCCAGTACATTCAGTCCGAGGACGTAACACCCAGTCCGAGGACGTAACACCCAGTCCACGGTAACACCCAGTACACCCAGTCCGAGGACGTAACACCCAGTCCACAGTAACACCCAGTACACCCAGTTCAAGGACGTAACACCCAGTCCAGAGTAACACCCAGTACACCCAGTCCGAGGACGTAACACCCAGTGCACAGTAACACCCAGTACATCCAGTCTGAGGACGTAACACCCAGTCCACAGTAACAATCACTACACCCAGCCCGAGGACGTAACACCCAGTCCACAGTAACACCCAATACACCCAGTCCGAGGACGTAACACCCAGTACACAGTAACACCCAGTGCACCCAGTACGAGGACGTAACACCCAGTCCACAGTAACACCCAGTACACCCAGTCCGAGGACGTAGCACCCAATCCACAGTAACACCCAGCACACATAGTCCACAGTACTACCCAGTACACCCAGTCCACAGTAACACCCAGTACACCCAGTCCGAGGACGTAACACCCAGTCCACAGTAACACCCAGTACACCCAGTCCGAGGATGTAACACCCAGTCCACAGTAATACCCAGTACATCCAGTCCGAGGACGTAACACCCAGTCCACTGTAACACCCAGTACATCCAGTCCGAGGACTGAACGCGTTGCCGCGTTGAAGACTAAACGCGTTGTACGCGTCACCCATGTTGTGAATAGCAGCCTCATGTCCCACCACGTCCCGGACTCCTGGAAGCTGACCATTGTCCACCCAATCCAAAAGTCGCCGAAATCCACTGAAGTCTCCAATTACCGGCCTATCTCCATCCTCCCAACCATCGCCAAAATCACGGAGCGCGTCGTGTACGAGCAGTTGTTCCACTACTTCACCACCCATCATCTCTTCTCTTCCAATCAACATGGGTTTAAATTCGGCCACTCCACCGACACCGCGCTTTTAACTGTCACGGACCAAGTATTTTCGGCCATGGACCGCAGTGACGTCACTCTGTTATGCCTTTTAGAGTGTTTTGACGTCATCCCTCATGACTCTCTTCTCCGTAAGCTGGCATTCTATGGCGTTGACACTCGATGGTTGAAGAGCTACCTCATGAACCAATATCAAAAAGTTCTAGTCAGAGACACCACCGGCAGTATTACCACGTCTGCTTCACTCCTGAACCCTATCGGCACCTACCAAGGGTCATCGCTAGGCCCTCTGCTTTTATCTATTTATGCCAACGACCTACCGATGTTTACAGACGGTGCTGAGATAGTGCAGTATGCCGATGACACCCAGGTGATGGTCTCTGGTGGGACTGACGACCTTGGCACCCTCACCCGGCTCATGGAACGCAACCTCATCCTTCTGGCTCATTGGTTCGGCAAAAATGGCATGAAACTTAACGCTAAAAACGCAGCTCATCGTTCCCGGCTCACGTCAAAAACTGCAGCGGCTCCCTCCCATCGGCATTAAATGCATGGGTGCCACGGTTGCCGGTTCCCCCACTGTCCGGAACCTGGGTGTAGTTTTCGACCAGGCCATGACGTTCTCGACCAATGTAGATCACTTTGTGAAGCGGTGTACCGGCCTGTTGATCGGCCTCAGCCCCTGTATGCCCAGTCTGCCTCAGGCAACCCCCACCACACTAGTCCAGAGTCTTGTCACCTCGCTAGTCCGTTATTGCATTTGTGTGTACGGTACATGAACGCCTGCAGAAGCTGCTCAACTTCGGGGCAAGTGTGATCTCTGACCGTAGGAAGTTTGATCACATCAGCGACGTTTTAAGACAACTCGAGTGGCTGACGGCGGGCAACATGTATATTTACCATTCTCTGACCCTGTTGAAACGCATTTTAGTGACATCTCAGCCCGAGTCGGTTCATAGTCATCTTTTATCCAGGCGTGATGTCCACCACCGCGAAACCAGGCAGAGTGACCAACTGCAGACGCCAGCGATCCGCACAGAGGCGGGCAGGCCAGCGATCCGCACACAGGCGGGTGTTCTTGTACTCGATAGTGACTGCTTTCAGCAGCCTGCCCGCCACTATTCGTGACCTCAGCCCACCCCAGTTTTAGACCGAGCTGCGTAAGCAGATAATGCAGACACAGGGGTGGTTTAAACATGTAGGTGACTGTTAGTTGTTTTACTCGGTGCGATACTGTATGTGTGTGCGTGCGCGTGCGCTAGTATGTCTGCTGACGCGATTCCACTGTTTTACGTCTTATAACCTGCGACCTAGAATAGCCCCGCTTCGCGTGGATTGGTTGCGTGACGTCAATAAATAAATATATAAATACATTCGCAAACAATCATATGCTAGACGAGAAGATAAGCCAGATCTTAGTGTGTATCATAGCAACTGCGGGTCCCTGCACATCTCATTGGTCCAGACGTGTCAAGATCCTAGGCATCCAGGACCTATAAGGATCCAAGATCCCAGGCGATGCTAGCATTGCTCTCATTTGTCCAGAACCAAAAATAATAATGGTGTTTTCTATATTATTTGTGGGATATTTAATGATGCCTTGATTCCATTACATCAAATAGGCAAAACATCAATTGTCCAAAACTAATTTGAAGCACCCAGAACAGCAGCAAGTGACATTGGCGTATCCAGAACGGTGGTTTGGGGCGAATTCCAAAAATTATCACACAATTTTGAAAACTCATCAGATTTCGCTTGCTTATGCATTGATAGCGGATTTAAAACAAACTTCCTTTAGTACAAGTTGCTTAGATTGTCTTCTATATCAGAAAATGTGTCAATTTTGTGCCGATTTCAGACAGTTTGGGGGCCATGGCCGCCATGCCCCCCCCCCCCCCCCCTCCTCCCTGGATCCGCTAGTGGCAAGTGATGGCATCATTGAATGTCGAAACATCTGGTTATTCTTGCATCCTTGTAACAATAGGTACAACAAATACCAGCAGACAATGCAATGTCACATGGTTCTGGAATGCAATTATTCAGACACCACCATCTTCATGTGTCTTCATTGGCGGATCCAGAACGGTGGTTTGGGAGAGGGTAGGGACCACAAGTGCTTTGGGAGGGGGGGGGGAATTCCAAAAATTGTCACACATTTCAGAAAGCTCATCGGATATCGCTTGCCTATGCATATTGATAGCTGATTTAAAACAAGCTTTCCTTAGTCAAAGTTGCATAGATTGTCTTCTATATCAGGGAACGTCTAAATTTTGTGCCGATTTCAGGCGTTTTTTTTGGGGGGGGGGGGCATGGCCGCTACCCCCCCCCCCCCCCCCGCTGGATCCGCTAGTATGTGTAGCACTCATTGTAACGATCACAAAATGTGGTATCTGTTGACAAAATCTGCTGTATGTTGACCCAATGTGCTGCGTGTTGACAAAAGGTGTTGTATGTTTACCAAATGTACCAGTGCCGATTTGTATAAATTTTGGTCACCGAGGCGTGAGCAAAACCTTATTTTTAGAGTGATTGGCCATAAGAGCGCGAAAAATGGAAGTGGGTTAGCCTGGCTCTTTGTCGGTGTCAGCCTCAAGGTTTTGTTCACCTCTGGTTGTGGGATCCAGTGGGATCATATATCCACCTTCGCGTTTTGTCGAGAGATCCTGTGGGATCATAGATCCTGCTTTGAAATCCATGCACATGTCTGGACTAACGATTTTTTGTATACTCCAAGAATCATTCATAAACGTTGCGCAAATCTTTCAGATTTGAAATACTCGCGGATAATTCAAATACCACATAGATCGCTTTAATTAACGATGTCTTTTGCTGACAGTGCTGGGAATTTTCCAGTTCTGCTTGACCTGCGCAGTGCCGGTACAAGGCACCAACTTCGTCGTGCCTGTGGTGGTGGGAAAGTGGGGAGAGCGGGGGGGGGTGCGGGTGCGTCTGAACGCCCTTTCTCGAACGAACGGCTTTTTTTATTTTCGCTCATTCTCCATAGCAGCCTCGTTCGAGAGGGTGCGTTCAGACCCCCCCCCCCCCCCCTCCCCAGGCACGGTGAAGGTGACGCCTTGTACCGGCACTGCGCAGGTGAAGTAGAACTGAACAATTCTAAGCACTGTCAGCAAAAGACATCGACCCTATTGCTATGGGAAGTTTAAACTGGTTTAAAACGGATAGCTAAAAACGGATTAGTTAGTTTCCGGCCATGTAACTGGGTATATCTCGCCAGCCTGCCAAGATTGTACACCTCCTCTTGTACTCGATGATTGCTGGCGAGATATGCTCAGCTCTCTTACATGGCCGTAAACCAGCTCATCCGTTTTAAGCTACCCGTTTTAGACCAGTTTAAACTGCCCATGGAAATAGGATCATCGTCCCTTAAAGTGATCTTTGCGGTATTTGAATTATCCGCGAGTATTTCAAATCTGACAGATTTGCGCAACGTTTATCATTCTTGGAGTATAAAAAAAATAGTTTCTGAGCCTGCGCAAAACTCGAAGCGACCGAGAACTGAGAAGTCTCTCATGAAGTCACTGATGACAAAAATATACGTATGAGCGGGCCGACCCGACCGTTATCATGTTTTTCATTAGGTCTATTTCTTAGCACCTTCGCGGTATGTGTCTGAAGATTTGCATATAAATAAAAGTCATGTTTTCAAAGTTCCGTATCAAAGTCTTGAAATGCTGCTTTGCCGGGTTTAGGAGCAGCACATGCCGACGCTCATGTGTACAATGGACAATGCACATGCGAGTGGCTATTGCTTGTGATCATGTAACAAAGCTTGAATTTGGTTTCTGATTAACTATTTTTCATAGTTACAGAGCAGCAAGAAACACAATGAGGTAATTATTGATCAGTGATCAAACGGTGTGCTGCGGCAATGAACCTTTAGCACATCAGCATTAGAGTTGGTGTCATTAGCGAGTATTTTCCTGATCGTAAGGGTAGATGTTTGGTAGTCGAATATGTTTATGCATATTATAAAAGACATAAACACCACGGAAAACCAATAGCACCATCTCCATGTATCTGCCTGGCCTCTATTACCTGCAAATGTAACTCCGATGACACTGCCATCTATGATGAGAATAAGTAACTACGTGGTGTGGGGCTGGTATAAAGGCCTGTTGATGAAAAAACTGAGCATCGAAGGGGCGGCAAATGGTGTCCGTGCATCCATAGAATGTTAAGGACTATTACAAAGCCACTTCCATTGATCAGTTAAGCGACGGTTCTGTTCCAGGGACGGAGACATGCAAAACACGTGTTTTCTCAGAAACTACAAAGCATTTTAGCACCCTCGAATTGTTGATTTTGGCAATACAAATATGATATCTTAACTCAGTATCTAATACGCATCGAATGGTGCCCGGAAATCTATGTTTCAAGAAAAAAGTGGAAACAGGGGTCACCCTATTGAGCAATAATTGTACTTGGGTCATCAAGCATCAGCTATAATAGCATAATCTTAAAGTATTTATTCTGATCTAATGCGTATCCTCCGATACGAAAACATTTGTATATTGTATCGTTGCCTTATAATGGGAAGCTCACGAAACTGACCTGACCTTTAGTCACCGATATACAAAAAACCGAGATACCAGGGTCGTAGCTACAATATACCTACGACCGAGTAACGTAGTATAGGCATAGTATCGTAGGTATACCAGGGTCGCAGTTTGTAGGGTCGTAGGCTATGGCTTGATTACGTCCTGTGAATTTAGAAGTGCTCAGGTAAACACTGACCAGTGGCTGTGGCATGACCACAAAGGATCCAGCTCGCTTGTGCATTTAACTCTGCTTAAAACAAACTTCGCTTTGTAAAAGTTGTTTCGATTAAGTTAAAAATCAGAAAAGATGTCAATTTTCGGTTTATTTCAGTCGTTTAGGGACATGGCACGACGCATCCGCATCCGCCCTTACATCCGCCCTTGAGCACCCCCAATGATTTTGGGAAATCCACACCCCTGACTGGTAGAATTAGTTGCCGGAGGCGAGGCGGCGGAGAGCGGCGCACTGACTGGCCAGCTGTAAGACAGCGTAGGACCCGGGAGCAGCAGTCACTCCAGCGAAGACTTGCTGGAACGAGCTGGGGCTGAAACCCAGCTGCTGCGAGCTGGGCCGGCGGCGGCTGGCTGCGCTCGCCGCTCGGTGCCCGTTTCGCGGGTTCCGCCGCCTGCAGACGAGCGCGACTAGGCTGGACGCGCGGCCGGCACGCCGCGCCCGTGCACGGGCGGCATTGCATTGTTCTCCATACTGTTAGGAATAAAAACAAACGGAACAAATAGATGGCATTGCAGAATTATATTGCTTTCTACCATGCGGTCGGAGAACGGATATAAGCCGGACTCGGAGTTGGATTTTTTTTCTTCTAACCGTCACTCATTAACCCGCGCACTGCAGGGTTGATTTGATTTCCGCCCCCCCCCCCCCCCCATCAGGTTTTTCAAAGATAGCGAAAAAAAACGGCGGCGCGCAGCGCCGCCGGGTTTTCGCACACCTGTCAGGACATCAATTGCGCACACTTTGCAAAAAAAAAAAAAATATCCTCGGGTCATCTCAGGTCAGGTCACCAGACCAGGGGTCAAGTGACCCCACCTCCAAAAATGTTTGCAGTTGTGCAAAAGCCAGAGTTTTTCACCGATCAGTTTGAAACTTACAGGATGTCATGAGGGCATAATAACTTACAATTCGTGAATCTCGGAATTTTGATATCGGTGACCTAAGGTCAGGTCAATTTCGTAGCCTCCCCATAATAAGTCAATGGGGAAATATTCAAATGCTAAGGATAAACATGATATTAGTCCACTTACTTCTGGATCATGTTATTATAGGATATTCTTGATGATCCAAGTGTAAGTTTTGTTCAGTGACCCCTATTGGGTCATTTGAGGTCATGCGAGGTCACCATCACTTTTTTGTCAATAACTCTTGACATAATGAAGATAGAGGAGTGAAACAAACAGCAATGTGTTTGTCTCGTCGGGACACGTCTTCGCATATGCAACATGCCATACTTGGGTCACCACTTGACCTTGACCTGAGGTCAAATTTTCAAGTTAACTTAACAAGGTTACCATGTACATCATTCAAAGCGCCTTGACAAGATAAACACAATGGCGTACACAGTCTTCCGTTATCTTTATTACATCAAAAGTTAATAGCGAAAAACGATTTAGCAAAAAAAGTTTTTTATTTGTTGACCTCTGGAGCCTCAAATATTGACCTGAGGTCAAATTTGAGGACACCTAAGCGATTGCAAATTTCACTGGCTGGCGTTTGCTTTTTACGGCTTGTTTCTAACTAGCATAGTTTCTGAGATATATGAGAATTTCTGGAGCGATGTCCTAAAACAGGAACAACTGGAAAATTTGACCTTTGATGACCTCTGGTGACCTCAATTTTGTCCTGACCTAAAACAATACAGAATACTTTCGATAGAACATGTATCAAGCTATCAAATGCCGTTTTCCGCTTCTCGCTATGTAGCGTAGTTTTCGAGATCTCAGGGGGGCCGGAAATCAACCACCCCTGCAGTTCGTGTTCGGCGCAAAGCCCCTGCAGTGCGCGGGTTAATAGGTAACCAGGAGTGCCCCGCCCTCGATCCCAACGACGCACGACACCTAAAGTTAACACCAGAGAACAAAAGAGAAAATGTCGCGGCACTCCCAGCTAAGAAATGGAAACAAACATAAAAAAGCATATGAAGAGAGGTAGTTTGGGTGTGGTGTGGTGTGGTGTGTGGTGTATATATGTGGTGATATAAAAGAAGGCGAAAAGTAGTCATTGTTGAAAACAGCAAATGACTGCCCCAAACTATGTCCCAGGATATCATCTTCACTCATCCTCATCCAGGACAGGATGAGGATGGATTCATTCACTGTGTTAGTAAAGGGGATATCAGTCATACAGGGCGGAGGACAAAGTCTGGTCAATTTGAAGCGTTTCTTGCTGGTGCCTCGTGGACCCCACTCAACTAAGCATAGCTTGTTGCCGAGTAGGGACCACGAAGCCAGCGCCATTGAATGGGTGAAAGCCAGCGCCATTGAATGGGTGGCCCTACCTATGACCTACTTATATGAGACTCATGAAAAAAACAGATTTAACAACTTGTTGGACTATATATGTATATATGCATGATACCATCAACTATGCATGCACATGCATATGCATACCTATGTGATACTTTTTTTCTCTCACATATCTCACACATACATATACATACATGCACATACACATACACACACATACACATACACATATACACACACATATACTCATATGCATGTCATGTGGACATACACACATCAGCAACTGAGCAACACAACGTTACCCATAACAACCAGATACAATAACCATTTAATTACAACCCATTACTCATAACAACATTATGTGTTACTAATATTGTGAAATGAACTGATTTTTATTAATTTTTTCATCACATACTTGGATTGTGGTACCTCGTTAGGGCCAATGCTTCTACATATAATATCATTCCATAGTTTGGGACCGAGGCATGTTATGGTGAAAAGTCCATAATTCTTTGTTGACAAAATACTTTGAAAATGTTTCGTTTGTCTTGTAGAGTGATAAATTTCAATGTGTATATTGAACATATTTTGTATTGGGTGAGGTAGCTTGTTGAATACATGCTTATGCATTATGAGCATCATTTGTAGTTTGGCAATATCTCGAACTTTTAGACAATTATATTTTTTGAAAACTGGATTGGCACTTTGAGGAGGATAAATCCCGTCTATGATTCGCATTGCTCTCTTTTGCAGAATTAATAGTTTTTGAGTATGATGAACATGTCCTGTCCCCCAAATAAGGCAGCAATAATTGATATAAGGAAATATGAGTACATTATATAGCTGCAAGAGCTGTCTTGTATCTACAAAGTATTTTACTCTACACATCATGCCCACATTTCGGCTGACAGTATTTGTGATGTTGTTTATGTGAGAAGTAAATTTCAAATCATCATCTATCAACATTCCTAAGTACTTAACTGTACCTTTTTTCTCAATAAATGCCTCATACATTTGCACACTTATGTTAATATTTATTTTGCGTTTACTATATATTTGATATACAGTCTTTGATACATTGAGAGAAAGGAAGTTTGACTGTAGCCAAGTAGATATTTTTGGCAATACCATATTGATCATGATTTGAAGAACATCCGCATCATGATGCTTAAAGAAAATGTCTGTGTCATCAGCATATACGAAAAACTCACAGCTACCATCAATGTTTACTAGATCATTAATATATATAATGAACAAAATAGGTCCCAAGATTGATCCTTGGGGCACACCTATGCCCACATTCCTAAATTCTGCTTGGGTACCCCTTATGTTAACAGTCTGTTTGCGATCTGTGAGGTATGATTGGAGTATCTCATATGCTTCTCCAGAGACACCATATTTGTTTAGTTTTTCACAAAGAATATTGTGATCTACAGTGTCAAATGCCTTTTTTTAAATCCAAGAATATGCCAACAACACATTCATCCTCCTCAAAGGCTTTTGTAATCAAATCTGTATCAACATAATGGGCATATATGTTGAAAATCCTTTGCGAAAACCGAATTGCCTTTCACAAAGCAGTTTATTTTTGTGTGTGAAGTGTTGTAACAATTGCATATGTATAAGTTTTTCTAAGATTTTTGATAAGTATGGCAATATGCTGATTGGCCTGTAATTAAAAAATGACATTGGATCACCGGTTTTGAAGATAGGCTTGATAACTGCAGTTTTTAGTTGTTTTGGAAATACTGCTTCATTCAAGCATAAATTTACAAATTTAATAAGATGTGTAATATTGATTTATATGCATTCTTACATCTTTTTGAGTTAATATTGTCAAATCCTGCTCCTACATTTTTTCAGCCCACAAAGGATTTCCTCTACTTCATTTGCATTTGTTGGAGATATAATTAAGTCTTCATTTAGGAAATCTCCTAAATTGTCCAGAGGATCTCTAACAGATGTAGTGATTTTGTTTTTAACTTCTGTCCTATTTCAGTGAAGAACTTGTCAAATTTTGTTGATATTGATATATCATCATCAAACTCTTCACCTGAATCAGACACAAACTTGTTTGTAAGTTCATTGTTTGAGGATTTTTGTCGAAGAAGTTGGTTTAGTGTTTCCCAAGTTTGTTTGGGATTGTTATGATGTTTTGCAAACTCCAACTTATAGTAATGTTTTTTAGCATTTCTTAATGCTGAGTTGAGACAGTTTCTATATGTGTTATACTTTGAATTATTCTCAGCATTTGGATTTCTCAGTCTTATACTAAACAAAATACTTTTTTTATTTATTGAGTTAAGTAACCCATGGTTGAATAGCATTATTTCTTCTTTATATTTTTTTTGTTGTTGAAAATTTTGCAATGCCTTTGTTGTAAGAGGTAATTATTATGTTGCAAGCACTTTCAGGGCTTGTTTCAGATGGAAAATCTTCTAGTTCTTTGACTAGAAATTCACTGAGATTATCTATAATATTTTCTAAATCACTTGCAGATAGTAAAATTCCACTTGATTGGAAAAGAGCAAATGTTGTTCCTATTCATAAAAAGGGAGATAGAAGTAAAGAGGAAAACTATAGACCAGTTAGTCTGACCTCATTAGTCTGCAAGGTGCTTGAATCAATCATCAAAGATAAGATTGTTGAATTCTTGGAGCAAAATGAACTCATCAAGGATACACAGCATGGCTTTAGGAAGGGCCGTTCTTGTTTAACTAATCTTCTGGAGTTTTTGGATGTTGCAACAGATAGCGTTGATCAGGGTAAACAGCTAGATGTAGCTTTTCTTGATTTCAGTAAAGCATTTGACAAAGTCCCCCATACAAGACTGGGGTTGCAACTTAAAATTCATGGGATCAGGGGCAAGATTCTGGATTGGATAGAAACGTGGCTTTCAGGACGCCAGCAAAGGGTTATATTGAATGGGTGCCAATCACAATGGAAGGAGGTTCTCAGTGGGGTTCCACAGGGCTCAGTCCTGGGCCCATTGCTTTTTATAATATTTGTAAATGCAATTGAGAACAGTATAGACAGCAAAGTCTTGAAATTTGCAGACGATCTAAAAGTTGTCAGGATTATTAGAGGAAAACATGATCAGGATGTTTTTCAATCAGATCTGGACAAGCTAGTTGAGTGGTCTGAAGCATGGCAGATGAAATTCAATTTGAGTAAATGTAAGATTATGCACGCTGGACGGGTTAGCAGTAAACATAGGTATGAAATGGGTGGGCAGAAAATGGAGCAGATTGAAAAGGAAAGAGATTTAGGTGTCGTGGTAAACAATAGACTATCAGCGTCAGACCAGGTTGTAGAAGCTAGGAAAAAGGCACTTAGAATGCTAGGGGCCATTAACAGAAATGTTTCCTACAAGAGTGAAAAGGTAATAACAAAACTGTATTGTGCATACGTTAGACCACATTTGGAGTATTGTGTACAAGCCTGGTCTCCAACATATGAGAAAGATTGCTGGTTGTTAGAAAGAGTTCAAAAAAGGGCAACAAAAATGATTAATTGTCTTGGTAGTTTACCTTATGAAGATAGATTAAGGAAATTGGGTATGTTTTCACTTAGATATAGAAGGCTAAGAGGAGATCTAATTGAAGTCTTCAAATTTGTAAATAGTCAGCATTCTGGATATTTAAAGGGTATGTTTGAGTTCAATAGGGAAAATCGAGGTAGAGGTCATCAGCATAAACTCATTATGAAACAAAGTAGGACTAGGCTACGACAGTCATTTTTCAGTAGAAGGGTTGTAGGACATTGGAATATGCTACCAGGGGATGTCGCTGATGCAGTGACACTTGCTTCCTTCAAAATTAGATTAGATAAATACTTTACAGAGAAGGTTCATAAATACTCGTGGGATTAGCCTTCTTTTATGCAGGTAGAGTAAGGTGATTTGAAGGGGTCGAGACTGGTGGAGGGGGGGGGGGGGGTGGTGGGGGGGGGGGGGGGTGCAACCTCGGATGGGCCCAAGAGGCTCTTTGTTGCACTTTTCTTTTATGTCTTTATGTCTTTATGTCTATATAGTGATAGTCAAGTTGACTTCATTTGCAGATGACTTCTTGTCAAGGGTGATGTCAGAGGAAGAGAATATTTAGAAGTGGTCTGAGAAATCTGTTTTTATCACACCTGACTGTTGCACTACTGAAATATCATTGCAGAACATATTATCAATCAGAGTTGAATATTCTATGGAAACCCTAGTAACTTTAGAGATTGTAGGAAGAAATCCATATGAGCACATGTGGGTGAAGAATGATGCACTGAAGCTATTGCCAGGCATAGTAAAAAGATCAGCATTAAAGTCACCCACAATGTATGTAAGTTCATTCAGTCTAGTAATTTGTACCAAACATTGCTCAAGCTCAGAGAGAAACTCAATGTTATTCCTGGGTGCTCTGTATATTTGAATGATTAGACAATTTGTATGTCTATTTAGGTTAATTTGTAGAAAAACTGCTTCGGCAGTTGTAAAATTATATAAAGATATTTGTTTTGCATGTATGTCATTTAGTGCATAGATTGCAGATCCACCACCTGGTTTGTCAGGGCGACTTGCACAGAACAATTGATAGCAGTCAAGAGAAAATAACTCTTCAATAGCTTCAGTGAACCAGGTCTCAGAAACAAAAATGAAATTCCACTTGTGATTTGTTGATGATAAGAACATATTTATTTCATCAACCTTGTTAACCATTGAACGAGCATTTATATGAAGCATAGTTATCTTATTTGCTAAAGAGCATCTATCCAGTTCACGAGGATTGTAGAATCTGCATTGTTTTCTGATATTTTCGAATTGTGTATGAGTAAGAGATAGACCATCAGATATTATATCTGAAAATGGGTTACATGCCCTATCTTCATATCTCAGAAAATTATCTGAGGTAGCTATCTTGACCTAATTAAACAAAAAGAACAGCAAAACCCAAGAGTACCAACCTAAGCAAACACCGACATGTTAGTCCCGGAGGTGTCACAAAGGGCACTTTGTGCGATAATAGTCGCAATCTAAGGCTTTCAATGGAAAGTATGGCCAATCAACTAAAATACCTCGATTTTGACATTTCACCTAACCGTGACCTGACATGTGAACTTACTTGGAAAATGTCCAGTATCCTTTAGATGCGCCTCATTGAGAGCTTTTGATGGCCGCCTTGCGCACCTTGCTGCGCTTATTGGTTCGCAATATAGGTTAACGAAGGGGGATATACCCCTCTCCAGCTGGGCGTGTTCGGCTGAATACCCCCGCGGGGTGCGGGTTATAGGGGGATATGCCCCTCTCCAGCTGGGCGTGTTCGGCTGAATACCCCCGCGGGGTGCGGGTTATAGGGGGATATGCCCCTCTCCAGCTGGGCGTGTTCGGCTGAATACCCCCGCGGGGTGCGGGTTATAGGGGGATATGCCCCTCTCCAGCTGGGCGTGTTCGGCTGAATACCCCCGCGGGGTGCGGGTTATAGGGGGATATGCCCCTCTCCAGCTGGGCGTGTTCGGCTGAATACCCCCGCGGGGTGCGGGTTATAGGGGGATATACCCCTCTCCAGCTGGGCGTGTTCGGCTGAATACCCCCGCGGGGTGCGGGTTATAGGGGGATATACCCCTCTCCAGCTGGGCGTGTTCGGCTGAATACCCCCGCGGGGTGCGGGTTATAGGGGGATATACCCCTCTCCAGCTGGACGTGTTCGGCTGAATACCCCCGCGGGGTGCGGGTTATAGGGGGATATGCCCCTCTCCAGCTGGGCGTGTTCGGCTGAATACCCCCGCGGGGTGCGGGTTATAGGGGGATATACCCCTCTCCAGCTGGGCGTGTTCGGCTGAATACCCCCGCGGGGTGCGGGTTATAGGGGGATATGCCCCTCTCCAGCTGGGCGTGTTCGGCTGAATACCCCCGCGGGGTGCGGGTTATAGGGGGATATACCCCTCCCCAGCTGGGCGTGTTCGGCTGAATACCCCCGCGGGGTGCGGGTTATAGGGGGATATACCCCTCTCCAGCTGGGCGTGTTCGGCTGAATACCCCCGCGGGGTGCGGGTTATAGGGGGATATACCCCTCTCCAGCTGGGCGTGTTCGGCTGAATACCCCCGCGGGGTGCGGGTTATAGGGGGATATGCCCCTCTCCAGCTGGACGTGTTCGGCTGAATACCCCCGCGGGGTGCGGGTTAACGTAGAAACAAAACTCGGAATGGCGACAAGTAAATAACAAAAAGTCGGACGCAAAATCTAGGTAAGAGGCCAATTTTCCGAGAAAAAAAAGACTTCAGCGGATAAGTTGTAATTATATAAAACGTTAGTCTGAGCATTATTAGTAGAAGTAGTAAACCGAAGTATAACCATATGCTCATATTAAGATGAAGTATCCAAAGAAAATCAAAAATATATTTTCGGCTGTGAGCCTTCTTCAGTGGATATATTATATCATATAATATATCCACTGAAGAAGGCTCACAGCCGAAAATATATTTTGGATTTTCTTTTGATATTTCATCTTAAAGGGAATAGGTCACCTTGAACGCGTATACATTGATAGGAAAACGCCAAATTTGATCAGTTTTCTCTAGATCCACCATTCTTGGGCCAAATGCAAAAACCCATGCTGAATTTGTGTTCTGTTACCTCTACGAGGTCAACTCAGGTCATTGGTGGATCCAGGATTTCGTCAAGGAGTGGGCCACGTAGAAAATTGGGCCCCAGTCATTGGTGGGCCCCCTCAGGCCTTGGCGAACCACTCAAGCCTTGGTGGGCCCTTTTGATCTTGAAGACAAATGTAGGCCAGAATAGACCCTTTTAGTTCAAAATATGTCTTTCACATGCCAAAATGGGCCTCTTAAAAAAACAGAATGGGCCCTCTTCCAGCCAAAATGGGCCCTCTGGAGATCAGAATAGGCCCTCTAGAAGTCAGACTGGGCCCTCTGGAGGTCAGAGTGGGCAAATTTACTAGCGAGTTGTTTGAAAACGGAGTGAATTCGTTTCCAGTCATTTTGATTGGTTATGGGGCCCCCTCGGGCTATTGGGCCCCTTCGAGGCTCAAGGGGGCATGGCCCTTTGCCCCCTGGATCTGCCACTGACTCAGGTGACCCCCGTGGTTACGTGTGGGTCTCTTCAGTAACTCCCAACCAAATCCATGTGGAGCAATGTGATTTTCCCCATTGTGTTTGGCTCGTCGGACACATCATTCGACGTACAATTTTGCCTTGACCGGACATTGGCTTTGAATTTTGGATATGACCTAACTAGGTCACCCAATATACCATTCGATGCGTCACGGAAAGAGAAACACAATGGTGAAGAAACTGTATTACTCTATTACTTTATGATGCTCCTGTCAAAAGTTATTTCTTAAAAACAATTCGGCTATTTTAAAATGTTCTACGTTCAATGGATTATGGTGGCATAACTATTGATCTAAGGTAAAATTTGATGAAACCGCAGTGAGAGCAAATTATATAGTCGCAAATTGTATAGTCGCAAACTGTATAGTCGCAAGTTATATAGCCGCAAATTATATAGTCGCTAATTATATAATTACATTTTCTATACTATAGTCGCGACGTCACAACTACAAGTAACATGAACTTAATCGTTTTAGTTTTTATCATTTTTTAGGTTAAATTTACATTATGAAAAGATATCCTTGTTTTTAGGAGCCCAACATATTGGTATCTTAAGCAGTTGTACCCATCCCTATTCTCCTTCAAGCAGTTCTTTCCGCGCGTCGCTAGCTCTTTTAGTTCTCGAGCTGTAGACGGTTATGTTAAGATTCTGCCCCCGGTTATTTTCCAGAATAGACCCTTTTAGAATATAATACATGGATGAAATTTGACCTTTGGTGACCTCTGGTGACCTTGATACTGACCTGACCTAAGAAACGACAGATATGTCTACTTTCGATAGCGCTTGTTTCAAGCAGAGTTCGTCATGGGCCGGGCTGGCCCTATGGGCCATGGGCCGGGCCTGAGCCGGGCCTCAATTTTAAGGAAATCACCGGGCTCTGGTCGGGCCTGGGCTGAGAATGTTGAACTAATGCGCGCAAGCTCAGGTCAGAGCTTAAACATATTTTAACCAGCAGTTCATTTCCACAGCAACACACTGTTTGTGGCTGGGTTTTTTTGGGGGGGAGGAGGTATCATAGTTGGTTCATTGTTTCACCTTTATAGTAAACAAGTAAACATGCTAATTGCTATGATAATTATAGCAAAATTTGTGAAAATAATTATATGTTTAATCTGAACGGGCTGGACTGGGCCTGGGCCTCAAATGTATTAACTTGACTGGGCCTGATCCGGACCTCGGCTTGGTGTGCCTTGGCCCGGGCCGGGCCGCGCTGGGGTTTGGTGGGCCTGTGACGAACACTGGTTTCAAGCTATCTAACGTCGTTTTCTGTTTGTCGCTACATTACGTGGTTTCCGAGATCTTAGGGGTGGGTGGGTGGGGGGGAGGAGGTATCTTCCCCTAAGATCTCGAATCGTGTATTCAAACTAAATGATTGAATGACTGAATGGCAGTAACTGTTCCAAACAGCTGCGATTCCATTGCGCAGAAAATATAATTTAATTATGATGATGTGCTATGTGGCCTGCACTTGAACTGAACTGAATTTATATTTCAGTAAACGTTTTACCACAGGGAGGCTACTTATGTTAGCTCTGCAAATACTGTCGATTCAAAATTCCAGCCAGCACTTACACAAAAATGCCAGCACTTACACAGGTATGTAAGTGCTGGCAGTATCATTTCGCCTGAGGAGATGTTGGCGGTGTTTTCCACATGTAAAAGAATACCTTAAGTGAAGGAAGTCAGCATGGAAATCGCACGAGAATTGTGTCAAATATAAATGCATCCCAGGCCATCACTTGACCATCACAATATATGGAAACTTATTTGAGTTAATTTGCGGCGGCAATGCCGCTGTTTCTTAAGACAAAATTGAATCAGCAATGAAATGGCCCATTTCAGAATTATCATATTTGTCTTAATTTTAACCCACCACGTCCTTCATTCTGCCACAAACATAAAAAGTGTTAAGACAGTCAAGCGAAGTCAAAGCGAAAGTCAAAACGATGATTCTAAACCTGGGGAAACGACCATAGCGACGGAAAGTTCAGAATCGCCACCGCTTTCCAATGAAGATGTTGCGGAACTGCTTTCCAGTCATGGCTTCAAGGTAAAAAATTTCACCGATGGCCCTCCTCTGGCATTCATGGGCGACACAGCCTACTACCCAGCACAGGTGCTCACCAACCTTCCGCCAGTTGCCGACCGCAGCAACGTCCAGAGCGAGCGTCTGTGGATCGATGCCAATGGACAGCAGCAAGTCTGGTACTACTACGATGTGCAGACGCGCGCTGACGAGCAGATCTTCGAGCAAGCGGTCAAGACCTGGGCGGAAACCACGTGCATCAAGTTCCATCGGGGCCAACGGGGTGCGTGCAACGAAAATCGCGGTCACGGTGCGGTGTGCGTGGGTGACTTCGGCGGCTGCTGGTCGATGGTCGGCAACTCGTACGTCAACGGCTGGACGCGCTTGTCGCAGAAGATGTCTGTGATGCCTCGAGGCTGCGAGATGGTGGCGGCTGCGCACGAGTTCGGCCACGCGCTGGGCCTGCAACACCAACAGTCGCGCCCTGACCGTGCCCAGCACATATGGGTCAACTACGAGAACCTCGACATCAAGCTCCAGGGTGAGAGAGACAAAAACGTGAAGCAGGCCTGGTGGCAGGCGTCCATGTGCGGCAATGACCAGACGGTGGACGTTCCCTCGCCGTATGACTACATGTCCATCATGCAGTACAGCACGTCAGAATTCGCCAAAGAGGACGGCCGCATGATCTACGTAGCGCACGACGCTCACCATCAGTACATGATGGACTATCACCGGAACGCGGGCATCGCCCAGACCCACTACGACAAACTCGTCATGAACGTCGCTTACAAGTGCGACGTTATGTGGCGCAAAATGTGCAGCGACAACGGCAACGACGGCCCAAAGTGTTTGAACGGCGGCTTCTTCTCCAAGAAGTGCAATTGCGAGTGCCCAGACGGCTTCCGCGGCTCAGCTTGTGGCAGCAAAAGTGGCTCACCGCTCTACCCGGTCCAGGACCGTGCCAAGGTGATGCTGGACATCACAGCGCCCGGGTCCTTCGACCTGGCCGGACGCGGCATGAACATGGATAGCGAGAAGCTCATTGTTCCCACCTTCGTGTTCTTCCAGTTTATCACCGTTGTGGTTCGCCCGGGCCACAAGCGCGAACGCGCGACCATGATCGTCAACCAGCCGTTCCAGGCGATCGCCGGTCAGTTGGGCACGTCCTACGGCCAACAGATCATGATGAACAACATCGCCTCTGCCGACTGCCAGCTCACCGGTTTCTTCTACTGGGGCGACGCAGAGCACAACCAGATGCGCACCGAATGCGTCAGCTCCGTCTACAACAACGAGGTGCCCGACAGGCGCCTCCAGCTGCGCGGCCGCAACCACACTCTCAGCATGGTTGTCGTCTGCGCGCTTGGGAAGCTCTTCAAGGAGCCGGCCGTCTCGATGCGAGCGGCAGAGTTCAAGCTCGATGTGAAGTTCGGAACCAGCCCGGCGATGCAGTTGCGAACGTTTAAGGCGGCCGCTGATGACCCAGGTCCTCTGTCGGACCCGGAGGACGAGGGTAGCGGTCCCGGCACCGGTGTCATTGTTGGTATCATCATCGGCGTGCTCGTGGTGCTGGCGGTAGTCGTCCTGGCGGTGGCGTGGAAAATGGGGAAGCTTCCGAAACGGTAGGCGACCACGACCGCGTGCGGTGTGACGCTTGCGGCGTGGAGCTCCTGTTGTGTCCGCGCGTCCCTGTCCTAGTCTGAAGTGCAACGGTTATCCTGTTTGTGTTTGGCGTCTTTATCAGAACGGCACATTAGTTTTAAACGATTCATTCATGAACCCTTTTTGTAACAGGCTCCTGGCTACCCCTATTTGTAACAGGGTGGATTCCGACCTCCCCCCGGAGATTTCGAGATCTACCCATCCGATTTTCAAAAATGAAACGGTGTTTGGCTCCTCTCAACATGATCTACATTTATAAATAATAATAAAAATATAAATTTTTCATATGGGGACAACAGGGGGGCAAAAAATACAATTTGTAGTGGTATTTTTGATCCAACATAGCTTTCATGTTTATCGACCGACTTTAACACAACTAATGGGAATCGATAGAGATTGAATTGGAAATTGATATATGACGGTGACGTTTGAAAATTCCAAACTCATAGGCGTGTGCAGGTCACTAAATATTGGGGTGAAGTAAATGCGTAATATTTTAATTTTTATTTATTTAAATAAATGAAATGGTATGTGATTGTGACATTATAAAAAAACAGTTATAAATCATATTTTTTGCCATAGGCGGTACCAGGTTAGTGAAAAAGGGAGGTCAAATTGGACAAAAATATTAACCTCAGAAAAGTTGCTACCCAGCACTATAAATATGTTACTGATCGTAGATAGTTCCTTTTTACATGTTGTACTTCATTATAGGCGTATCCAGGATCCAAACTGGGGCGGCGCAAAACCTTTTGATAAGTATATTATCCGATATTATGATTCTAACTAGTCAACAGTGACTATTCCACTACAACTTCATTTAACATTGCTTACCCCCCTTTTTACCCTACCTGAAACTCGCTTATTATCTTATAATTGTTCGTAGAATAGCCGGTGGCGCGTGTTTCATGCGAAAACTGCAGTTTGTTATGCCATTGTACGCCCATGCCTCTTAGTTTCCTTGCAATAATATGACCCCATTTCTTCTATTCCTGAGCGCGCCTCTGCAAAAAAAAATTACTTTATTCCCTTTTCTGGCCTCGTATGTGCATATATCATTATAAGCTAAACGTCTATTATCGCCGTTATCGCTGGCATATCGTCATCACCATGCCAGTCACCCCCCTTTTCATGTGCCTGGACACGCCCCTGAAACTCTCTATGTAATAAATTATGCAAATAATGGAAGTAGGAGCTATCTTTTACATCTTGATAGCTATAAATGTCCCTTACATCGCTCTATTGGCTTCCCGCCAAGCACGGAATACTTCCTGGAACCCCCCCCCCCTTTTCAAGCCCCTGAAACCGCCTCTTCCATGCAATTTTTATGATATTTCATTAACATCAACTAATTTGCATTTGTTGCAATCACCGTAAACCGATGTAACTCTGTCATACTATAGGCAGCTGGGAAGAAACCGTGAAGATCGCATTTCCGTATTATCGCCAAATGTCGCCTCCGAACCCACCCAAAACTGTGCCCTGGAATCACTTCTGTTCAAGTTAAGAACTCAAATTTTTGACTCCAAATGCGGTATTTAATTCTATGAAAAGTTCCAAAATGTCATGGGCCTGCTCCCAGCCGTTCTGGAGATATCGGCGAAAAACATGAGGGGGGGGGGGGCGGAATCCGCCCCCCCTGTTACAAATAGGGTTAAAATACAAAATACTTGTGAATATTTTTTCAGATTTTGTATTTAGTTGGTAATACGTGAAGAAACAGGTCAATTCAAGAAGCGTCATTACTTTTACAGAACAGATTAATGATTAATCATAGTGCAATAACACAATTTGGGAGGGTATCCTAAATCGATGGCACTATTGTTAACTAGTAACTATAGGCTTCCGTCTTTTTCGGAGGTAAAATTTGCGCAATTCAGTTGGCTTATTTTCAATTATTATTATTATTCGTTGCAGTAGTAAACCGAAGTATAATCTTATGCTCATATTAAAGGGAATAGTTCACCTTCAACATGGGGGTTTTAACTGAGAGAGCAGAGTTGTAAAACAGAGGCCTATTTCACAAAGAAGTTAGTAATTACACATGGTTGCGATTACAAACGCAAGAAAATATTGCAAACCTCACAAAAAGACATTTCACAAACATTCACCACCTCTGAATTACCGATTGTAAAGAAAATTGTAAACATAAATGTTAGTACTGCAGAAACCTTGAAATCAAGAACGTTTGTATTAAACTTGATGCTAATGACAAACAATTTGATTGTTAACAAATTAATTTAAGAAATATTTACATTGTGTTTTTTTAATTCAATATAAAATTAGTTATAGGGAGAATTATCTTTTAATTAACATTTCATCGGAATGCAAACTCTGATCGTAAAAATACATCTTGGTAAGCAATTAGTGTAAACATAATTTGGACATTCACCGGGTGGCGGAGCATAGCAACAGAACTACTCTTTAAAAAAAAATTGTTGAATTTCTCAACCATTTTTTCACCTAACCTAGCCGATTTCCTACGTCGTAAAGGGTGAAGGTTCACTGCACATTGCAACAGACATCGTTGACCGCTGCAATTCTATCGCCATGCGGGTTCTCCGCGCGGAGGCGCCCCTCACAGCGCAATCGGTAAGGTGCACTGTGACTAGACTTCAAAGCTGGAGATCCCTGTTCGAATCTCTCGGGAAATAACATTTTTGGGGGCAGCTATACCTATGTATAACTAAACCATTACCCTAACAACCTCGGCAACGTAACAACCTCACCAAGAAAATAACCTGAACAGTCAAACAATGTCAACTAACAATGCAGTTTCTGAAATTCAGAACCCCTGACCCACTGGAATTACAAGTTTGTAATTGCAAACACTTCCTTCAACCTTTGAGAAATATAATATGTGCAAAAGCAAACATTTTTTTACAAACAATATCTTTGTAAACTAGTTTGTAAATAGTAAATTGAGATTTACTGCCCTGGCGTTTTGTGAAATCCAAACTACAAACATGTGTAAACATTATTTGTAATAACAAAGAAATTCTTTGTAATTACAAACTTTTTTGCTTTGCGAAATTGGCCTCTGATCGAACAAATGGTTGTGGTGAAGAAATTACCTCGCTACGCTACGTTTTTCGACACAGGACTAGTGGGCCCCTTTTAGAAGAAGTTTCTGACGCCCGAAACATGTCTCGGGTCCTCACAACGGTTGTTTACGTTACAAGCAGCCTGCGTATATATGCCTAAAGTCCGTCGTTATTGGGTGCAATAGTTTCCATATCCAAGCTATACCATATGCATGACGTCATAATTGTCATGAAGTTCTGTATGGCCATGAAGGAGACAATAGAAACATGCCCATTTTTCGACGGATATCCATCTAACTTATCCCGTATAGACAAATTTCAAGACAACTTTCTAAGTTATCGTCCAAACAAATGCCATATTCGATTTTTCATCTCGAAATATCCCGTATATACAAATTTCAATACAACTTTCAAGGTGACTTATTCCCTTTAAGATGAAATATCAAAAGAAAATCCAAATATATTTTCGGCTGTGAGCCTTCTTCAGTGGATATATTATATGATATAATGTATCCACTGAAGAAGGCTCACAGCTGAAAATATATTTGTGATTTTCTTTTCATACTTCATCTTAATATGAGCATAAGGTTATACTTCGGTTCACTACTTCTCTAATAATGCTCAGACTAACGTTTGATATAATTACAACTTATCCGCTGAAGTTTTTTTCTCGGAAAATTGGCCTCTTACCTAGATTTTGCGTCCGACTTTTTGTTATTTACTTGTCGCCATTCCGAGTTTTGTTTCTACGTTAACCCGCACCCCGCGGGGGTATTCAGCCGAACACGTCCAGCTGGAGAGGGGTATATCCCCCTATAACCCGCACCCCGCGGGGGTATTCAGCCGAACACGCCCAGCTGGAGAGGGGTATATCCCCCTATAACCCGCACCCCGCGGGGGTATTCAGCCGAACACGCCCAGCTGGAGAGGGGTATATCCCCCTATAACCCGCACCCCGCGGGGGTATTCAGCCGAACACGCCCAGCTGGAGAGGGGTATATCCCCCTATAACCCGCACCCCGCGGGGGTATTCAGCCGAACACGCCCAGCTGGAGAGGGGCATATCCCCTATAACCCGCACCCCGCGGGGGTATTCAGCCGAACACGCCCAGCTGGAGAGGGGTATATCCCCCTATAACCCGCACCCCGCGGGGGTATTCAGCCGAACACGCCCAGCTGGAGAGGGGTATATCCCCCTATAACCCGCACCCCGCGGGGGTATTCAGCCGAACACGCCCAGCTGGAGAGGGGTATATCCCCCTATAACCCGCACCCCGCGGGGGTATTCAGCCGAACACGCCCAGCTGGAGAGGGGCATATCCCCCTATAACCCGCACCCCGCGGGGGTATTCAGCCGAACACGCCCAGCTGGAGAGGGGTATATCCCCCTATAACCCGCACCCCGCGGGGGTATTCAGCCGAACACGCCCAGCTGGAGAGGGGTATATCCCCCTATAACCCGCACCCCGCGGGGGTATTCAGCCGAACACGCCCAGCTGGAGAGGGGTATATCCCCCTATAACCCGCACCCCGCGGGGGTATTCAGCCGAACACGCCCAGCTGGAGAGGGGCATATCCCCCTATAACCCGCACCCCGCGGGGGTATTCAGCCGAACACGCCCAGCTGGAGAGGGGTATATCCCCCTATAACCCGCACCCCGCGGGGGTATTCAGCCGAACACGCCCAGCTGGAGAGGGGTATATCCCCCTATAACCCGCACCCCGCGGGGGTATTCAGCCGAACACGCCCAGCTGGAGAGGGGTATATCCCCCTATAACCCGCACCCCGCGGGGGTATTCAGCCGAACACGCCCAGCTGGAGAGGGGTATATCCCCCTATAACCCGCACCCCGCGGGGGTATTCAGCCGAACACGCCCAGCTGGAGAGGGGTATATCCCCCTATAACCCGCACCCCGCGGGGGTATTCAGCCGAACACGCCCAGCTGGAGAGGGGTATATCCCCCTATAACCCGCACCCCGCGGGGGTATTCAGCCGAACACGCCCAGCTGGAGAGGGGTATATCCCCCTATAACCCGCACCCCGCGGGGGTATTCAGCCGAACACGTCCAGCTGGGGAGGGGTATATCCCCCTATAACCCGCACCCCGCGGGGGTATTCAGCCGAACACGCCCAGCTGGAGAGGGGCATATCCCCCTATAACCCGCACCCCGCGGGGGTATTCAGCCGAACACGCCCAGCTGGAGAGGGGTATATCCCCCTATAACCCGCACCCCGCGGGGGTATTCAGCCGAACACGCCCAGCTGGAGAGGGGCATATCCCCCTATAACCCGCACCCCGCGGGGGTATTCAGCCGAACACGCCCAGCTGGGGAGGGGCATATCCCCCTATAACCCGCACCCCGCGGGGGTATTCAGCCGAACACGCCCAGCTGGAGAGGGGCATATCCCCCTATAACCCGCACCCCGCGGGGGTATTCAGCCGAACACGCCCAGCTGGGGAGGGGCATATCCCCCTATAACCCGCACCCCGCGGGGGTATTCAGCCGAACACGCCCAGCTGGAGAGGGGTATATCCCCCTTCGTTAACCTATATTCCGAACCAATACGCGCAGCAAGGTGCGCAAGGCGGCCATCAAAAGCTCTCAATGAGGCGCATCTAAAGGATACTGGACATTTTCCAAGTAAGTTCACATGTCAGGTCACGGTTAAGTGAAATGTCAAAATCGAGGTATTTTAGTTGATTGGCCATACTTTCCATTGAAAGCCTTAGATTGCGACTATTATCGCACAAAGTGTTCTAAGAGCCGCAAGGCTGCGGAGTCGACATCATTTTAGCAACTCTGAGTCCGACTCCGACTCCAGTCTGAAAAATTCGACTCCGACTCTGACTCCGACTCCGACTCCGACTCCGACTCCGACTCCGACTCCGACTCCGACTTCGACTCCGACTCCGACTCCTACTCCGACTCCGACTCCGACTCCGACTCCGACTCCCACTCCGACTCCGACTCCATCTCCCGTCCCCGAGATGGAGTCGGAGTTATCGATGGACGAGGAGTCGGAGATGGAGTTAGTCCCGGAGGTGTCACAAAGTGCCCTTTGTGACACCTTCGGGACTAACATGTCGGTGTTTGCTTAGGTTGGTACTCTTGGGTTTTGCTGTTCTTTTTGTTTAATTAGGTCAAGATAGCTACCTCAGATAATTTTCTGAGATATGAAGATAGGGCATTTAACCCATTTTCAGATATAATATCTGATGGTCTATCTCTTACTCATACACAATTCGAAAATATCAGAAAACAATGCAGATTCTACAATCCTCGTGAACTGGATAGATGCTCTTTAGCAAATAAGATAACTATGCTTCATATAAATGCTCGTTCAATGGTTAACAAGGTTGATGGAATAAATATGTTCTTATCATCAACAAATCACAAGTGGAATTTCATTTTTGTTGCTGAGACCAGGGCCTCGTTTCATAAAGCGGCGTAACCTACGAACCTACGTAGTTGACGCCGATTTTGGCGTAGCCTACGCCAATTCCGTTTCATAAAGAAATAACCGGCGTAAGCTACGCCATTGAAACTACGCCGCTTCATTTACGTCAAAGCACCGAATTGTTCGTAAGTTACGGCATTTGCGTTTCATAAAAGGGCGTAGCTTATGTCAAATAATATTTCAGGGCCTTGATTTTCGGTAAAAAGCAACGCAAGGATTTGTTGCGTTGTTTTAGTGTTCCGATGGCCTTGAAAGTTGTTTTGATTGCATTGCTGGCATATTTTGTGAGCCTGGCGGCGATATTAGAGGCTGGTGTGATGATTTTACATTGAAACTTACTTCAAGAGCATAGCAAGATATTTATGTGAAGCAAGAAACTGAAGTATTAGTTGAATCTCTGAAGAATTTGAGTGTCTCAAATACCATGTGGACCACCTCATGACATACATGTGTTTGTAAGAATTGATTTATAATTCACTGTAGTCTCATATCATTTGTGCAATGTTGTAATAGATGGCAAGCATTGTTTTCAATTAATTAACATGATTTACAAGACTTCTCTGACCAGTAGTAGTGAGCAAGGTGATAGCGTAATGCCGACTGGCAGTTGGGTATCATACTTATGGTGATTTTTCATGGTTATTTGTATTGTGGTTCTTTTGTACATTAGCTACACTAATAATTTGAACATAACATGTAACATTTATTGACATGATACAGGGAGACACAAGCATGGCTCACAGGTAATTAAGCCACAAACATACAAGTTCACCAGTTCAAGTTGTTTTATTTTCATGAGTTCATGTTTTTTTAGGTAAGCTGTGAATTGGCCAGGTTAACATGTATACTGGAAAAAATGCTCACATTTCAAGCCTTGCCTGAGTTGTCAAAACTCACTCCGTAAAACTCACATTTATTTAGTATTTATCATGCAATACCAAGGCGAAACTCAAACAAGGATGAGTTTTGCCTGAGTATTTACGTGAGTTGTCATAACTCACGACAGTAACACTCAGGCCCTTACTAGCAAAACTAACCCTTACTAAGGTAATAATCATGTAATGCTAAGCCTGCCCTAAGGTAAAACTCATGCAAACTAAGGTGTAACTAACCCTTACCAATGTCAATACTCAGGAAATGCTAATGCAAGCCAAGCCTGGGGTTAGTTTTATTTCTCTGGCATTACCAATGCTCATACTAATATGATTACTAATGCAATACTAATGACCGGCACACATTGGGCATTACAGCAGATACTGTGGTGAGACATAGATGTATTGACTCTGCAATCTTCCCCACGGATACACACCTTCCAAAATTTTGGTCACCATGCATCTATAGGTGCATGATGACCAACATTCCTAAACCTATCCATTACTTTTGTAAACTGTGGTTGTCAAAGGTGAAAATTCAGACATCTCATTTCAGTCAGCTAGTGCCTCAACATTTGATTCCAATCATTAGTTATTCATAGATTTAGCCAGTAATAATATATTTAGCCAGAATCATCTATGTCATGTCAAAAATCACATCACACAAAACTTACTAAGCCTATTGTATAGGTATGCTGAATGCTTGCCATTTATTATAGCATATTCAATTGCCTCTTGCAAACGCTAATGTGACCAATGTGACCAGTGAACAGTGACTTCTTCTGGAACAAACATTATCAGTTGTCTGCAGCTGGTGAGTGAAATTGGTAGGAAAATGTCTGTTCATGCCAAGCTGCAGTTAAGAGTGGATGAACACTGAACAAATCTGGATATTGGGAGCAACACTGTGATGGAAGGCCAATGTAAGATACAGTTGAAGCTATGAGCGAGGCCTTGAAGACAAGTGTCGCCATGGACCTGTGTGTTGAATGAGATCATCATTGAGTTTTCACCGAATTAAGGCAAATTGTGGAATTTTCAAGGCACTTTTGCTGACATCTATACTGACTGCTGATCAATAAAGGCGTCAGTGTCTGAGTTTGTGTGTTTTGGTGGCGTGGCTGAAAACATCAATTTGTTGTCAGTGAACTTCCTATTAGATAAGCCATCTGTCATCATGACATGCCATGACGTGTCATCATGACTTGTCATCATGACGTGCCATCATCTTAGCTTCTCATCTGTTTTATGTGCTGCCATCTATACACTGGACTGGTTCACACTAACCACAATTAGATCAGTAAATCTGCATGATTCATGCCATAGCCCATATGAGTCCGTAATGGATTGGATTCATATTTCATACATTGCATCATGCAGTGGCGTACCGAGTATCAGGTCATGCAGGTCATGACCTGGTCCTTTGGACCAGAGGCGCCCATGCAAAGCTGGCGCCCCTCCGATCGGTCACGGCGCCCCTCTGGCCAGTGACTGCGCCACTCCGGCCAGTGAGGACGCTCCCCGGCCTCCCTCTGCCTGGATCCGGGCCTGGATTACATGTATATATAAAGTAAATCTGTCTCGCATCGTTTTGCGTTGCGTGCTGGCAAGTGGCAATATGTCCGATTCATTTGTTAGACGAGGATTTATGTTGGTGGTTCTATCGGCATTATCGCCATGACTGGTCACATGCAATATAAAGCGTATTATTAATTTGATTTAATAGTAATGTATTCATTAAATAAGAACAAAAAACGAGAATCACGCGAGCTTTTCACTAAACCCACATACGTGCGGGCATTAAATGCTCACACCGGATACTTGGGCTCGATAATGGCAGCTCTAATGGCTTTCGCCTGGGTCCAGAAAATATTTGTTATTTATTTACTCAGAAACGATATTTTAACATTATTTATTTTACAAATATTTTTTAAATATTTTTATGATTCCAATTTTAATAATTGCATTAAATACAAATGTTTATTATAATGCTTTCAATACACTTCAATTTTTAAAACACCCTTGATCGTTTACGCCAGCAACGCAAACTGCGCCGGAGTAAACAACTCCGTCGGCACCTTGGTGAAACGGACTAATTTACGGTGCGTAGCTTTTGATGGCGTAACTCACGCATTTCGTAAGTTACGCCAAAAGCTTTATGAAACGAGGCCCTGGTTCACTGAAGCTATTGAAGAGTTATTTTCTCTTGACTGCTATCAATTGTTCTGTGCAAGTCGCCATGACAAACCAGGTGGTAGATCTGCAATCTATGCACTAAATGACATACATGCAAAACAAATATCTTTATATAGTTTTACAACTGCCGAAGCAGTTTTTCTACAAATGAACCTAAATAGACATAAAAATTCTTCTAATCATTCAAATATACAGAGCACCCAGGAATAACATTGAGTTTCTCTCTGAGCTTGAGCAATGTTTGGTACAAATTACTAGACTGAATGAACTTACATACATTGTGGGTGACTTTAATGCTGATCTTTTTACTATGCCTGGCAATAGCTTCAGTGCATCATTCTTCACCCTCATGTGCTCATATGGATTTCTTCCTACAATCTCTAAAGTTACTAGGGTTTCCATAGAATCTTCAACTCTGATTGATAATATGTTCTGCAATGATATTTCAGTAGTGCAACAGTCAGGTGTGATAAAAACAGATTTCTCAGACCACTTCTCAATATTCTCTTCCTCTGACATCACCCTTGACAAGAAGTCATCTGCAAATGAAGTCAACTTGACTATCACTATATAGATAATCTCAATGAATTTCTAGTCAAAGAACTAGAAGATTTTCCATCTGAAACAAGTCCTGAAAGTGCTTGCAACATAATAATTACCTCTTACAACAAAGGCATTGCAAAATTTTCAACAAAAAGAAAAAATCAAGAAGAAATAATGCTATTCAACCATGGGTTACTTAACTCAATAAATAAATAAAGTATTTTGTTTAGTATAAGACTGAGAAATCCAAATGCTGAGAATAATTCAAAGTATAACACATATAGAAACTGTCTCAACTCAGCATTAAGAAATGCTAAAAAACATTACTATAAGTTGGAGTTTGCAAAATATCATAACAATTCCAAACAAACTTGGGAAACACTAAACCAACTTCTTCGACAAAAATCCTCAAACTATGTGACTTACAAACAAGTTTGTGTCTGATTCAGGTGAAGAGTTTGATGATGATATATCAATATCAACAGAATTTGACAAGTTCTCCACTGAAATAGGACAGAAGTTAAAAAACAAAATCACTCCATCTGTTAGAGATCCTCTGGACAATTTAGGAGATTTCCTAAATGAAGACTTAATTATATCTCCAACAAATGCAAATGAAGTAGAGGAAATCCTTTGTGGGCTGAAAAAATGTAGGAGCAGGATTTGACAATATTAACTCAAAAAGATGTAAGAATACACATAAATCAATATTACCACATCTTATTAAATTTTTCAATTTATGCTTGAATGAAGCAGTATTTCCAAAACAAATAAAAACTGCAGTTATCAAGCCTATCTTCAAAACAGGTGATCCAATGTCATTTTTTAATTACAGGCCAATCAGCATATTGCCATGATTATCAAAAATCTTAGAAAAACTTTTACATATGCAATTGTTACAACACTTCACAAAAAAAACTGCTTTGTGAAAGGCAATTCGGTTTTTGCAAAGGGTTTTCAACATATATGCCCATTATGTTGATACAAGATTTGATTACAAAAGCCTTTGAGGAGGATGAATGTGTTGTTGGCATTTTCTTGGATTTAAAAAAGGCATTTGATACTGTAGATCACAATATTCTTTGTGAAAAACTAAACAAATATGGTGTCTCTGGAAAAGCATATGAGATACTCCAATTATACCTCACAGATCGCAAACAGACTGTTAACATAAGGGGTACCCAAGCAGAATTTAGGAATGTGGGAATAGGTGTGCCCCAAGGATCGATCTTGGGACCTATTTTGTTCATTATATATATTAATGATCTAGTAAACATTGATGGTAACTGTGAGTTTTTCGTATATGCTGATGACACAGACATTTTCTTTAAGCATCATGATGCGGATGTTCTTCAAATCATGATCAATATGGTATTGCCAAAAATATCTACTTGGCTACAGTCAAACTTCCTTTCTCTCAATGTATCAAAGACTGTATATCAAATATATAGCAAACGCAAAATAAATATTAACATAAGTGTGCAAATGTATGAGGCATTTATTGAGAAAAAAGGTACAGTTAAGTACTTAGGAATGTTGATAGATGATGATTTGAAATTTACTTCTCACAAAAACAACATCACAAATACTGTCAGCCGAAATGTGGGCATGATGTGTAGAGTAAAATACTTTGTAGATACAAGACAGTTCTTGCAGCTATATAATGCACTCATACTTCCTTATATCAATTATTGCTGCCTTATTTGGGGGACAGGACATGTTCATCATACTCAAAAACTATTAATTCTGCAAAAGAGAGCAATGCGAATCATAGAAGGGATTTATCCTCCTCAAAGTGCCAATCCAGTTTTCAAAAACTATAATTGTCTAAAAGTTCGAGATATTGCGAAACTACAAATGATGCTCATAATGCATAAGCATGTATGCAACCAGCTACCTCACCCAATACAAAATATGTTCAATATACACATTTAAATTTATCACTCTACAACAAACGAAAATTTTCAAAGTATTTTTTCAACAAAGAAATATAGACTTTTCACCATAACATGCCTCGGTCCCAAACTATGGAATGATATTATATCTAGAAGCATTGGCCCTAACGAGGTACCACAATCCAAGTATGTGATGACAAAAATAATAAAAAAAATCACTTCATTTCACAATATTAGTGACACATAATGTTGTTATGAGTAATGGGTTGTAATTAAATGGTTATTGTATCTGGTTGTTATGGGTAACGTTGTGTTGCTCAGTTGCTGCTGTGTGTATGTCCACATGACATGCATATGTGTATATGTGTGTGTGTGTGTGTGTGTGTGTGTGTGTGTGTGTGTGTGTGTATGTGTATGTGTGTATGTATGTGTATGTGCATGTATGTATATGTATGTGTGAGATATGTGAGAAAAA
>JAXIVJ010000469.1:207500-231312 GCA_036785665.1 Chirona hameri
GCTCCTCTGACACGAGCTCCCCTGACCCGTGCTCCCCTGACCTGAGCTCCCCTGGCTCGTCAGCAGAGGTCTTCTGACTCGAGCTCCCCTGACCCGTGCTCCCCTAGCCCGAGCTCCCCTGACTCGAGCTCCCCTGACGCAAGCTTCCTTGACCCAGCTCTCTTGACCCGATTTCCCTGACCCGAACCACCCGTACCGAGCTCCATGACCCGATCTCCCTTGACCCGAGCTCTTCTGATCCGAGCTTCCCTGGCCAGTCAGCTGAGCTCTCATGACCCGGGCTCCCTAACCGTCAGCCGAGTTCTCCTGACCCGATCTCCTCTGACCCGAACTCCCCTGACCGAGCTCCCTGACCGAGTTAACTGCATCGTGTTCTTGGGAGCGAGGTTGAGGCGTTTAAACATTCGAACACTGAAAAGCAATAGTTTTGCCTAATCTTCGAGAGCATCACTGACGCTCGCTCCGACACCACGTGTCCTGACCTCGCATGTCACTGTCAACACTGTCAAACGTTCCTGAATGAAGATCTCGCAAGCATATCAAACTATAATCTTTAAAAAATGGTTCAGATTGTCTTTTGAGTGTAGCTATGTAATTTGTTTTTGGAAATACATGCGATAGAGGGAGCTCGGGACAGGTGAGCTCGCATCAAGATAAGTCGGGTTAGGGGAGCTCGGCTGACGGTTAGGGAGCCCGGGTCAGGGGAGCTCGGCAGACGGGACAGGGGAGCTCGGATCAGGAGAACTCGGATCAGGGGGCTCGGCTGACGGGACAGGGGAGCTCGGGATCAGGAGAACTCGGCTGGCAGGTTAGGGAGCCCGGGTCAGGGGAGCTCGGCTGACGGGACAGGGGAGCTCGGATCAGGAGAACTCGGGTCAGGAGAGCTCGGCTGGCAGGTTAGGAAGATCGGATCCGGGAGCCGTGCTCCCGGATCCGATTGTCTTTGTCCATATCCATTATACCCCGTCTGTCTCTAACGTTGTAAGTCTGCATGTTGGTAAGCTTGAGCGTGTGTACGTCGCAACCCCTCCACCGTGTCTGGTCCTGTGTCTCGTGAATGGTGCGTGGAAGTTAGTCAGTTGGTAAAGACTCGGGTGAATGTTATCGTCTAGTTTTGTCTCGGATACGGCCAGTATGTCTATGTTGTTGTCGTCTACAAAGTGGTCCAATTCGTCCAGTCGTCCCTCAGTGGTGATGCTATTGATGTTAACGTGACATATTTTGAGTTTTGTGTTCGGTGGTGGTCCAGGATTTCTTTCAACACATCCTATGTTAAAGAGTATTTCAATATTGTGGTACATTCCCCCTAACCTATCTTGTCTGTGAGTGAAGGTTGTTTGCGTGAGTAAATATGCGTGTTTTGTGAACGTGTGGGTTGTATCGCGCTCAGTAGAAGTTAAATTAATGTAGGTGTGTGCTGACGTGCATGTGAAGCGGTGCTGTGATTCAATGACCCCGCGGATCTGCTCGTCACTAGGTTGTGTTGGATACCTTGCGTTGTGTGTAGTAATGTAGTGGTGTAGTGGTGTGTTGTGGTGGTTAAACGGTGACGGTCGGGCGGCCCCCGGTGCTCCACCAGGACCCAGGGCTCGGCAGGCTCGACTCAGCAGGTCAACGGTAGGCCAGACGGCGGGCACGGCAGCGGGCAGGACGGCCGGCTCTGCGGCAAAACAATACAATAATGAAGTTAGCATAAATACAGCGCAAAACAACAAAGTGAAGCCAGTGAGCACCCGGCATAACTAATGCAACATAATATGAGACTTAAACACGCACAGAATGGAAAGCTCAATATAGTGTGTGTGTGTGAGGGGGGAGAGGGGAGCAAGGGGTCATTGCTCCCCCTCCAACAACAACAAAAAACGCCGGAAATCGGAGTAAAATTTGCGCATTTTCTGATATATAAGAAAATCTAAGAAACTTTTACTTTTTTTGAAATCAGTTATTAATGTATAAGCAAGTGAAATCCGATGAGATTTCAGAACTGTGTGAGACTGGGGGACCCCTCCCCCCCCCCCCCAGATCAACCTGTGGAGTTAATGAACAGAGGGTAGCTCCAGTGGCGGATCCAGGGGGGGGGGGGCATGACCCCTCAACCTGGATCCGCCCACACACCAAAATAAAGCAAAAAAAACGCAGCTACGCGGCCCAATGCATTCAGTGTTCTTTGAACCAAGTGCACCACCAAGGCGGTGTACCAGGGGCACCACCACGCCGGTGTACCAAGGGCACCACCGCGCCAGTGAGCCAAGGGCACCACCGCGCCGGTATACCAGGGGCACCGCCGCGCCGGTGTGCCAGGGGCACCACTGCGCCGGTATACCAGGGGTACCACCGCGCCGGTATACCAGGGATACCACCGCGCCGGTGAACCAAGGGCACAGGGCATGGGGCGGCACAGGAGGCTGACGGAGGGAGGTGGCGCAGTAGAGGGGGATGACTGGCCAGAAGGGAGGCGGCACAGTTGAGTTCTTCATGGCTACCTTTTTTTAGGTGAATAGGTACCAGTTCTCCAAAGTCTTGCGTTTTTTAGGTGTGGACTTTTTGTGAGTGTGGGGGTAATTCTGCTGACTGGGTTGGTCCAGGGCCTTTAACCCGCGCGGCGCTGGGGTCTCCATCCGAACGTCCGGTGCTGGGGGGTAAATTTTACGCCCGCCTCGTATCTTCCGAACCAATAACCGCAGCGAGACGCGCAAGGCGGCGATCGAAAGCTCTGAGTGAGTAGAATCTAACGCATACCCTAAATTATTAACACAAGGTCACATGTCAGGTCACGGTCAGGTCAAGTGTCAAAATTTAAGTATTTGGGTTTTTGGGCTATACTTTCCATCCAAATCCTTGTATTGCAACTATTATCTCACAAAGTGCTCCCAAATGTATAATGCATCTCCCGCATAAGTAAAAGTGAAATTTTAAGCAAAGGTCAAGGTGAAGGTGATGTCACAAAATGTCACAGGTCTACGAAAGCCATGCGACACATGTTGTATGGGTTATTGTACACGTAGAATTCGATAAAAGCAGCCATTTTCACAGTCTGACACCACATAATCGCCTTCAGGTCAAGGTCGGGTCACAATAAGGTCAAAATTTGAAATTGATTAATCTAAATAAACATGGCATGTTTCTAGACTAGTTTTGTCTTCAAAATACAGTGGTGGAATTTATTTGTCTGTATCTGGTCAGTAAAAGCCAAAAAACTCAATTTAAAAAATGACGTCATGAGTTACTTATTCTTAGAGACCCATAAGTCAGTCAAAAATATAGAAATTGCTTTGAAATTTGGTTTGAACATCGTTCATACTCGGTTCTCTAATATATCTTCCGGTTTTTTGAAAATCTTCGAACAAAAAACTTTTGTGGAAATTCTTCCATAAAAATAATTTTGTTTGCATTTTTGGGTGTGTTTGCAATGTTTTATTGAGGATAGAGGCTAACATTATGTACTAAATTGAAATTGTATGAAAGTGGAAATTATCTGATCCGGTCCAATACCCCATACTAACTGTACCCCATAGTAACTGGGGTGGCAATTGCCACCCCCAGTCATGAAGAATGCCACCCCAGGGCCCAGTGACGGCACTTTGCCACCCCAGTTAAAAAGATGCTGAAACGCCCCTCTGGGCGATAAAGTAGACCTCGGCAGATGAGGCCGCCTCTTCGCATGAAAGAACGCCAATCCAAATTAAAATACTGCCCATTTCAGCAGGGGTGCAACCACCTATACGGAAGGTACGGAATGTCCGTACCGCCCCCCCCCCCCCCCGGACCATTTTTGTTTTACAAATAGCACCGTTAACAGGACAGGCACTAGTGGCGTACAGAGTATACGGTCATTCAGGGCATGACCTGGTCCTTTGGACCCGATGCGCCCATGCAAAGCTGGCGCCCCTCCTGCCAGTGAAGGCGCCCCTCTGGCCAGCGACGGCGCCCCTCCGACCAGTGATGACGCCCATCCGACCAGTGATGGCGCCCCTCCGGCCAGTGACGGTACCTCTCCGGCTAGTGACGGCGCCCCCTCCGGTCAGTGACGGCGCCCCTCCGGCCAGTGACGGCGCCCCTCTGGCTAGTGACGGCGCCCCTCCGGCCAGTGAAGGCGCCCCTCTGGCCAGCGACGGCGCCCCTCCGACCAGTGATGGCCCCCCCCCCTCCCGCCAGTGACCGCGCCCCCTCCGGCTAGTGACGGCGCCCCTCTGGACAGTGACGGCGCCTTTCCCGCCAGTGACCACGCCCCCTCCGGCGAGTGACAGCGTCCCTCCGGCTAGTAAAGGCGCCCTTCCAACCAGTGACGGCGCCCCTTCGGCTAATGACGGCGCTCCTCCGGCTAATGACGGCGCCCCTCCGACTAGTGACGGCGCCCCTGCGCCTAGTGACCGCGCCCCTGCGGCTAGTGACGGTGCCCCTCCGACTAGTGACGGCACCTCTCCGGCTAGTGACGGCTCCCCTTCCGGTCAGTGACGGCGCCCCCTCCGGTCAGTGACGGCGCCCCTCCGGCCAGTGACGGCGCCCATCCAGATAGTGACGACGCCCCTCCGGTCAGTGACGGCGCCCCTCCGACTAGTGACCGCCCCTCTGCCCATGACGCGCCCCTGGCCAGTGACGGCGCCCCTCCGGCTAGTGACCGGGGGGGGGGGGGCGCCTCCTTCCGAACGGTGCGGGAGTTGAGGCGCCCCATGCAAAATTGTCGCCAATAATGATGACGCCCCTGTCGATCGGGTGTCGCCCCTCAAGCCTCAAGGCAATGACCTGGTCCTTTGTGAATTTCTGCGCCCGCCACTGACAGGCACTCCCGGGAATCAGACAATTAGCACTCCTACACTGTAAAAAATATTGACAAGCTATATGTCAAAACAAGGGCTTCAAACAAGCCATCGCCCTGTTGGTATTCAAATAACACAACCTTATAAGAGTCTGGGCAGGGTAAGAATACCTGTAGAATACCTGGGCAGTGTAAGTAGCCTTGTTTTGAAATAAGGGATCAGGTTTACCCTTGTCACTAAGCTATTCAAACAACACACAGCGTGGTTTGGGATTGGTTTTTGCCTTCTTAAATGAAAAGGTCCATCCTCCTTCATTTACCAGCTGCTGACAAGCCTCATGCTGTATATGGAAATAGCCACAGACTCGCCATGCTCAGCTGATCCAGCTTTGACACGCTGTTCCCATGCATATAGATTACGAAGCAGCCCATTTAGGTGGCCTTGGTGTTTGTTGATGATGTCATTGGTTTGGGACTTGTAGAAGGATGATTTTGCAGGCTTGATAGCTAACGAGTCGCCACGCCGGCACCAAGATGTGTCGCCATTTTTGTTTGCGACTGAATATTTGCTGTGATCTCTGGGAGTAGCGAGCTGTGCGTGCCTGAAAACATTGTACCTATGCTGGTAAGTTTTGTTTTCATGGCCTGCAAATGTTTTGACATACTGGCAAAGCGATTTCCTTTAATTCTGATACCTAATACACCCTTTTTCGTTTGCTTTTGGCCGACGTTCGAAAACTCAGGTAAAACTGTTCTTTGGGTAAGGGAGATGCAAATTTGAAATTATAGTTTTCATATATGCAATCCCTCACAACTGTGTTTCTTTAGAACTGCAGTTTCTTTTCTATTTACATGATTAATTTAATGTATTTCTATGAATATTGTCATTTGATGGCACAGCCAAGCTTTTTGACACAAGCTCGAGTGACGTGATTCCACTCTTGCAATGGTGATGGATCGTCAGCATCTTCCCTGATGCATGAGGTAGGGGTGGTTTAGGTGCAACCAGGTTGACCTTGGTGTGATGGCTGTCGGTGGCAAGATCACATTTACGTTCAATGTTATTTCTTGCAAGAAGCAAGTTTCAAATTGTGGAAGCTTGATAAATTTAGGTATTAGCTGCGCAGGCATCACACTTCCGTACACCAACTGTAGGTAGTGTAACAAGGGTCGGACAATGCAGCCCGCTTGATGACGTCACTGGGAGGGTATTTTTCACTATCAATCGTAACTTTCCAGGGTGTATCCTATGTAGTTTTATCCTTGATAGTTTGACTGACTGATTGAGGAACAGAGCCGTCTTCAGGCAACGATGGAGGTGGGAGGGGCAGAGGCGTTCTCAGGGAGCAGTGATGGTGGAAACAATTGTAATAACGATCAAACCTGACCTAACCTTTATAGCAATTACGGTCGCAGGGACCCACGTTTAGAATGCTCCACTTGCATTCACTCACTGTGCCGCAGAACCTACTGGGGGCTGCCCCCCCCCCCCCAACCCAACCCAACCCTATGGTGTAAATACATAACAACTTATTATGCTGTAGGGTTAGGTTTTGTCTACAAGATGGTCTGGGGGGTCCGGGGGGGCGACAGGCGACAGCCCTCGGTAGGTTCTGCAGTGCAGCGAGCAAATGCGAGCGGAGCATTCTAAACGTGGGTCCCTGTGACCGTAGTTGCTATAAAGGTTAGGTCAGGTTTGATTATGTTATTACAATTTTTTCCACCACCGATAGTGGAAAATACTCTCCCAGTGATGTCATCAAGCCGGCTGCACCGCCCGCCCCTTGTTACGCTACCTACAGCTGGTGTACGGAAGTGTGATGCCTGCACAGCTAATACCAAAATTTGATGGTCTCTTTTATGTATTTTATGATCTTACGTTCAGCACTGAATACCACAAGATAAAATAATCCCTACACTGTTTCCACCAGTCAAGTAAATTTAGAAAAAAGGCTGGAAAATTATGGCATGTATACAATATGAGCCAATTGTTTTATTATATTAGAAATTCAAAGCAGCATCCTGTCTTGTTTCACCACAAAATGTAATCTGTTTGTATAGGTGGCTATACTAACAGCAGTGCATTATTGTCCCGATCAAGCATTGCTAACATATACCATACCCACTTATAGCATGCATATTGTACACGATTGTAATGTATAATTATTCCTTTGATTGATGTGATCAGTTAAAATGGCTTAACATGTTCATTATCATTGAACACATACAAAGTTAACCAATTTTAAACTTCACATCCTTTATCTGAACATGTTCCAAAACAAAAATGCATAAAAATGTCAGCCTGAACACTCCTTGAATTTCATGCCATGGGTAACAATATTGGTGTTGCAACGTGATCTCCTGTATGGTCACTCACATGGTGTCATCGACATGAGGTGTGCAACAGTCAATGGTTTTGTTTTTGGGGGGGGCGTTTCTGTCTCATTCCAAGTCATTTTGATTTTAGAGCATTGCCAAACGGTTTTGAATGCGAACAAACTGTTTTGAGAAATGTCTAAATTATCACACTTGGTTGTGGAGAAGCTCCAATATGAAATGCACAATGACGATCCTTTTAGAATGAACACAATTTTTTTTCTTCAGATGTGCTATTTTCTACCTGCACAATGTTAAAGTTTTACCCAATGACAAACTGAAATCTGATTGTGGCGACTAGTTTTGCAGATATGTCAACTGTTCTGCACCAACCGCACGGGGAAGGGCGCCAAGTTTGGTCCTGTATTGAAACAGTTTTGACGATTGGCCATGCTCAATTGAAAAAAGGTGTAATATTATATTAACATCATAACTACCATTAACTAAGCTTCAGGATATGCTAAACTTTTGCCATGATGCAAATGCTTTCTTCATTGACAGTCTGAGCTCTGTTTTACTTTGACCTTAGATATAGCTACATCTGCAGGGATGTAGTTTATAGTTATATGAAAATGATTGGGGTGTTCAAGACCTTTTTCAATACCAGCCCTCAGTTGTTGCAATGTGTGTCAGTATTTAAACCCACAAGAAACACTGCCCTGTGGTTTTTTATGAAATACCCAGGTTTTTCCAACCCTTACCTTGTATTCTTACCTTGTTGGGTTCCATCATGTAACATGTCGGGGAAGGCATTTGAGGAAAGTCATGAAGGAGAGAGAGAGAACCCTATATAGATGAATAAGACACACCATGCCAGTCATATTGCACATCACCGGCTGTCTATTGAGTATTAACAAACAATATTTGACTGGAATTGTGTGTCTTACAGGTATAAGTCTTAGTTTTGCTCATTGCTGTCTAATTATATAAATGGAACACACTTTTTCATATTGGAAAAGTGATGATGCAAGCATTCCCATTTATGGAAAATATAGGAAGTGCCTGCCTTTCTAGCGATGTTGGGGTCACGTGTTCCACAACAGTGATTTCTACCTGGCAGATTCAGATTTGACATAGTGAGATGCATATTCCTTCCCTTGTAGTGACAAAATGCAACCTTTAAGTCAGTTTTTGTCATTGATGATGATGTGGTCATGCATATTTGCTTAAAGGGAATGTTTCACCTTTGTATTGGTTTTGAACTGAGATAGCCATTATCTTTGGCCTTTATTGAAATGTCGAAAATACTAAGGTCATTTTCCTCAAAACTTAGCCGTTTTTAAGCAATTTAATTTCCCATTTGCAAAATGGGGTCTAGGCTAGTGCCGCCGCTGATTGGCCGACAGCCACTTTTTCAGCCAATCCCACTTTGTCAGCCAATCAGCGGCGGTCTATAGCTCAATAATGACGTCATCATCCCAAAATTAAAACGATTTGTATAAAGTTAAGTGACTTTTCTAGAGAAAAATATCACCATCGTTTTCAGCAGCACTTACTTCATATTTTCGACTACAGCAAGCATATATTTGACAATTTCTGGAAAAGTGAAACATCCCCATTAAGATGTAAAAATAACCAATGATTATTATAATTGAATGAATGAGTGCCTGATAAAGATTTGTTATTGGACAAGCCAAAGGCGAGTTCAATAAGAAATCTTTCAGGCATGAGTCCATTAAATATTGTACCATGCAACTTATTTGTAACATGGTATGATCCAAGAACAAAAGTGCTATTGGATCCTGTAGAGTCCAATAACACTTCAGGTGCTTCCCCCCATTGGCTTCAGCATTGCAATCCATAAACAGTTGCATTTATTAGTACAATATATGTAGCATGTGCTGAATATAATGATCTCTCAGTTGCATGATAATAGGCTTGTATAAGATTATTGGGCATGATCAGTTTGTTCAGGAGCATATGCACAGGTGTTAACAGGTGACACGTGTGGTTTCCACTGAGACAGTGACCACTGATGAGCTGATATAACTTTTTTGGCCTCTAGCAGTTTCTAGGGCATTTTGTGATGCTGATTTCAAATTTGGCATCCATTTTACATTAGTATATGTTCCATCGGGGTCATGCACTTTCACAGGTCAACCGAGGTCACTGACCTCCAATGACCTTAGACAGGGGCGGATACAGGGGGGGGGGCGGCGGAGGGCGACCGCCCCCCCCCCCCCCCCCCCCCCCCCCTGCGCCGAAGGCGCAGGGCGCCCCTCCGCGCCGAAGGCGCGTTCGGCGCAGGGCGCCCCCTCCGCGCCGAAGGCGCGGAAGGGCCTCGTAAGCAGACCAATTTCCGCGCCGAAGGCGCGGAAATAGGCCCTTCTGGCCAGTGACTGCACCCTTCTGGCCAGTGACGGCGCCCCTCTGGCCAGTGACGCGCCCCTCTGGCCAGTAATGGCGTCCCTCTAGTCAGTGACGGCGCCCCTCTGGCCGGTGACGGCGCCCCTCTGGCCAGTGACGCGCCCCTCTGGCCAGTGACGGCGCCCCTCTGGCCAGTGACGGCGCCCCTCTGGCCAGTGACGCAACCCTCTGGCCAGTGACGGCGCCCCTCCTGCTAATGACGTTGCCCCTCCGTCTAAAACCCACCAACCAAACCGAAATACTCTTAAACGGGCCACAGGGCAAAGGAAATATCGCTATGCGTGTGGCCATTGCCGTTCAAAACCTTTGCTTCAAAACCCATAGATTTCAATAGTTTCTCACATTCGATTTTCAGAGGGAGACAATATTGTCTATTTTGACTATTTAGTAAAAACATCAAACTTGGAGCGGCTAGGCACAGAGCGGGCCGCGGCATGCGACGCCAGTGGCTGTGCGGTCACGTAGGTATCGGACCCTGCACTGGTGAGGGTTGAACTGCTCGCATATCGTTAGCACCGGCCAATAGCGTTTCAATAAAACGACTCACGCGCGCTTATAGCTAGGAAGATTCCCTAGTCTGTAAAATGCACCTATCCTCAACCGTCCTCTGTTTCCCGCACCAATTTTAATGTCAAGTAAAATCCACCGCCAGCCTCTATCAAGATGAATTCACGCCTACTGATCCCCTGCGTGGGAAAGCTCAACAGCACAAACTAACTGGGACTTACTTCACCGCCACCCGCACCAATTTTAATGTCAAGTCAAATCCACCGCCAGCCGGAGTGTTTTGGCACCGCAAGGGGGGGGGGGGGTCGTCCCCCCCCCCCCCCTGCCATGATTCTCTGCAGTATGAGAACATGTTATACCCTTGTAGCTCGAAGAGTACTGTGCCTATCCCTATTATACCCCTCACTAACCCATGTCTCGGTTACACAAATTATATCAGGCTTTTCAAGGGCAACATAACACTCAAACGCATCAAATGTAGACCAAACACTTTGGGCATTCACCCTCATACATCTGATATTATATTTTGAGCTGGCTCTTCTGAGAAAATCTACTGTCCTATTCTGACATGAACTTCTACTATTGCCTACTTCCTGATGCCTTTTTACTAGTATCCCCGACCCCCCCCCCCCCTGTTCAGTTTCCCTGAATGGCACAATGTGCTTGATATGCTGTTTATATTTGCCACATTTTATGTTTAGGTTCAGTTTTTTTCTGGTTTCTGCTGGTTTGTCGTTTGCTCATAAGAAGGTGTTTTCTGATACCCCATTTTTCGCGTATCATCATTGGAACAATGTACACCACAGAAATTGCATGCATTATATCAACATAATGATGGGAGCGTCGCTGGGGCTGGGCGGGCAACTGGAGGGGGGGGGGGGGCTGAGCGGCCAACTAACTGGCTGCCCCTCCCCCTACTCCAAATTGTGTAGTGATGCCCCTGCAAATGATGCAATTTCAACATGATATAGGATGATCTTCACCTTCATTGTATGCTCATTTCAATGTTTTATATCATCCCTTTCCATTGTTGCAGATGTACCATGGCTCCTAAATTCACGTGCAGCATTTGCAAGACATTTTGCCACGAATCAAGATCGGTGTTTATGTCGCATATGCGACGCCACATGACTAGTGATTCTTTAGCTAACATGTCTTGCCCTTTTTGTGATGCACAATTCAAGAATCCACGCTATTGGCTGGCGCATTACAAGAGCGTGCATTCCGTACATGGATCAGACAAGAGGAAAGGGAAGGATATGGCACAATTGACCACGCCCACGTCTGTCTTGAGTGGTCGTGACGTCAGTGAAGATGTTGCGCCGGAGGGTGCGCGTTCCGGAGATGATGGACACCAGTCAGAAGTGGGGGGGGGGGGGGGGGGGGGCAGAGGAGGTGCTGAAGCCATCATTACGGAGAGAAATGGCAGATTTTTTGTTGACGCTCCGATCAGAGCACGTTGTGTCCGAAGAGGTTATGCAGACTGTTGTCAATAAAATTCAGAACATTGCTGTAGCAATCTCGGAATCTGAAGACAAGGATGAAGCTGTAAGAGAGGTAATTGAAAGTGCCAACCACTTCGGTAGTCAGCACAACCTGAAAACGTACTGTAAACAGTACTTGCCATTTGTGGGACCAAAATCGGTGAGTGTCGACGGTGGTGGCGTGCAGTACGTGTCAATTATTGACCAACTGAAAATCCTCGTGGAGATGAACCAAGTTACGCCGGACGAAAACCATATCGTTGACATTGTCCTCTATCAAGATGAATTCACGCCTACTGATCCCCTGCGTGGGAAAGCTCAACAGCACAAACTAACTGGGACTTACTTCAGCTTGAAACATCGTGAAGGCGATGCATGTTCCAAGACGAATGAAATTTTCTTGTTGATGCTCTACAATTCCTCTGTGCTGAAAACTGTGGGAATGTCTGCTGTCTTGCAGCCTCTTGTAACGGACCTGAAGCGTCTAGCTGATGGTGTTGACGTATCAACAGGTCATGGCACGGTACGCTTGAGATGTCGTGTCCGGGAGGTCTGTGGGGATAACCTGGGGGTTCATCAAATGGCTGGGTTTCAGCAATCGTTTTCGAAAGGAGCTCACACGTGTCGTTACTGCGATGCCACAAACGATACCTTTCTGACCAGGCTAACGCATGACAAGCTAAATCCCCGTACAAAAGAGCGGTATATCGCCCAGTTGGAAGCTCTAGAGGCGACCGACTACGATCCACTCCTGGTGAAGGCCTACGGCATCAAGTCAAGATGTGCAATTGAGGATATCCCGGGATTCGAAGTGATCGGCGGCTTCCCCCCGGATATCGCCCACGATATCTTCGAAGGGTCTCTGCGGTATGTGATATGCCTTCTCTTGACGTTCTTGATCGTCAAGATTCGTCTCTTCTCCATTGAAGTCTTCAACAAGACGCTGGGCGCGTTTCAATTTGCGAGATGCGACAGAGCAAACAAACCACCTCCAGCTCGCATTCGAAAAGGTAATGTGATCCTGAGCCTGACGGCGGCTCAATGCTGGACTTTAGGCAGGTTGCTTCCCCTGATGATCGGAACTATGGTCCCTCGTGATCTAGAGGAGTGGAAAGTGTTTGTTGAGATGCTTCACATAATCGCTCTGATATGCTGTCCACTGGCGACTGAAAGGTGTACTTGATGAACTGCAGTCGTCGGTCGAGAGCTGGATTGTCAAACTCGTCAATGTTTTCAAGTTGATATCCATCACACCCAAGCTCCATTATCTCCTGCACTACCCTGCGGAAATGAAAAGGCATGGACCACTGCGCTATCTGTGGACTTTAAGATTCGAGAGCAAGCACCAGATCTTCAAACGAATGTTCAACAGAATGCGCAACAGCAAGTCAGTGTGCAAGATGCTCGCACTCCGTCATCAGGAGGGACTAGCTTTGCGTTTGAGCAAGCAGCGTGAATCGTCCAGACGGGGTAGGAAGCGTAACGTTGCAGTCGTCAAGTCGAAAGTCAATGTCAACATTTGCGTTGCTGAGAATGTCACGTACCATGAAATGGCAACGGTTGGCAACCGTGCTTATTATGCTGGAGATGTCACGGTCGTGAAGCTCATGAGAGATGGTAGAAAGGAATACTGTCTGATGAAAATTCTGTTTTTCGTAGTGTCTGATGGTGTGGTATCGGAACTCATTGGTGAGGCTCTCAAAGTTACCTCATTCGACAAGCATTTGTATTCGTACGTCGTTGAGAGTGGACGCGACGTTAGCACGTGTGTTTCTGCCCTGGTTGATTTTCAGCGTCTTGGCATCTATCGCATTGGTTCGAAGATGTACATTTCTATTCGTCATCATGTTGTGGACCTCGCGGAGTGTGTTCAAGTGGAACCACACGTCCTGATGTCTGCCACAAACTAGTCTTGCGAACAGATAGCTGTGTTAATAAAAGTGCAACATACAACTATGGTAGTTGTGTAGGCTTAACTTGGACAGTGGTCTTGGTTTCGGCTAATTGATGGAGCTTGTATGACAAACTTGAGGTGAATCGAAAACGGCGGAAACAAGCTGCTTTGTGAGCTAAATCACATAGGTCTGTCGAAATAACCAAGAGGGCGCCCTCAAACTCTCAAGAGGGCGCCAAACCCCCACATGAGGGCGCCTCTTTTTGTGGCAAAAAGTACCCTCATTTTTTTCTCCGGATTTGGGCCGGTCACCTGATTTTGGTATTGGAACTTAAGAAATTCACTTTTCAAATTCACAAAAAATGTGGATTTTGTCCGACATTTTTATTTTTATTTTTTGGGGGGTCAAAAACCCAAAAGTTTGAAAAACCGAGATAGCTATTTTAAAGAGAATGTAATTTCCGTTCTTTTGACGTTTTTATTTGCAATTTGCTTCAAAACTTTTTTGTACGATTTTGCAAACATTTATCGTCTTTTCACCAAAAATGGCATAACATGACGTCGTTAAAACGTCATTATCTCCCAACACACTGTATGAATGTCATTTAAATTTGGTACGAAGACGTAGAATTGATGCAGCATAAGGTACTGAAAGTTTCACGTTCACATTCATGGTTTTCAAGTTATTTAGAAAATCCGGGAGGGGGGGGGCAGATTCTGCCTCCTCCCCCCCCCCCCCCAGCGGTACGCGGGTTAAAGGAAATAGTTCACCTTCGGACATTTTTTCAGAACACGATTTTATTATATTTTTGAATACAGTTTTTTTTCTTCAAAAATGGTCCTACATCGCGCCAATTCAGGACAGAAGGTCGTAAATAATTAATTTTATGGTGTGTGTTATTGGTCTGCGCATGCTCCATGGCAGTGCTGGCACTTTCAGACGGTACGGTATATCATATATGCGCCGAATTCCTTCGCCAAGAAGTCAGATATCTTCGGCTGGAGAGTCTTTTCAGTCAAGAAAACTTGCAGATAGGGGTTTCCCAACATGGGCTACAAAACAGCTATCTCAGTTTAAAACTAATGTTGAAGGTGAACTATTTCCTTTAAGTGTCACCGGGAATTATGGCTCCGAGCGCAAACGAATGTCAGTTGATTGTCTGAAGTGTGGATGAGGTGGGGTCGGGGGGGGAAGGGGTAGGACCGCAAATTGGCGAGTGAATGAGGAAAGGTTAGGCCAGTTTGCGTAGATAAGGTTTCTGATGTACAGTTTGTTTAATAAATGAAGTTAAATTTAAAATCGAAAACACGTGCAGTAAGTATAGTCTGCGCATACTATAGAAAATACTATAGCGCATGCTATCGATGCTCACGAGCTGTTTTGTCAAAATGATAGTGGCCGCCGCCAACGATATGCTAGCAAATTTGTATAGATATTTCGATACTAGCAATGCTTCTAGTAGCGATAACCTATCTAGGGTCTACCCGGTCACTTTGCTACCAGCCAGTTCTTGGGGTCTTTGGAATAGCTCAACAACTTGTGTGAATCTGGAGAAATGAAAGACATGGTTCGATTCATAACATTTGATTCTATAAAACAGTCGATAAACTCAAATAAGCCATGTGCGTAGACATCCCAAGTATATCCCAGGTACGTGCCTTACTGACCCCGGCCAGAGGTCAGGTCAGTCTGCAGCCGCATTCGCCCCTGTTCGGGAGGAGCGCCTCCCAGGTACGTCCTTCACTGAGTTGTGCTAGAAATGGTGATGCTGCACGCCGGCAATTAAAAAAAATAGGGATGTCCCTAACCAACCTCGCCTCAAACGCCCTACCCTCGGTTCGGCACGTCTGTGGGAGGGCGCCTTCAGGGATATATCAGAGCGCGCCTTACATTCAGTGGGACGCGCCTCATATTCAGCCGGAGCGCGCCTCACATTCAGCGAAGGGCGCCTTCGGCGCCCTTCGCTGAATGTGAGACGCATTCCATGAACCGAAGGCGCCTTCGGTGCAGGAGGGCGCCTTCGGCGCCCAAAGATGTGTGTGTGTGTTTGGGGGGGGGGGGGGGCATGGTGCAGTGACCCCCTAAATACGCCCCTGGGGGGAGGGGCGTTCTGAAGCCGATTCTTTCCACGCCCTAAAGTTTAAGGGGGACTCGTCCCCCGTTTCCCCGCTTTCGACGCCCATGCCTGATCCATCGAAATAAATTTGTTTGAAAATATGGCGAAATAAAACAAAAATGTTTTTTAACTTTCTGAAATATTGACTTTTCATACAATTTTAAAGTCTGAGATAGCAGTTTCCCCTCTGGATTATGAATTTATCATAAAACTGCTTTTTACAGCTTTTTTTCGCAAACCCTTATTTTTCAACCCAAATCGTAAAACATGATATCACTCCGACGTCATTTCCGGTTGACTATCATGACCTCATTTTTTTCCTATGGTTAACATGTGTCAAATTGATGTGAGAGAAGGTACTGAAAGTTTGGTGACGCTACTAGCGTTAGGTTCCGAGATATTGCAAAATATCGGGAGGGGGTATAATACGGCTCTAATACGGTTAATGATTTAGTGGTTTGTTCCGCGTTTGTCGCGAGCGCGCAGTCTATGTCGACCAAGGGCGTATCTATTCGCTTCGCATCAACCCATTTAAATATTTGTTTTTTGTTACTTTATTATACAAATGTAGATGTTCTCATATATTAATGTATCCTATTTTGCATTTTTATATCTTTACATTAACTTAGTTACATTTTCATTTTTCTCCTCGATATTGTCGGCAAGGGCATAAAATGGGCGCCACTAATACCGTGATTTCCGGCGACTTGGTGTTTTCCGGTTGCTTCGGCTAGAAGGCGCGCTGGTTTGTTGGTTAATTAATTCATTGAGTTGTGTTGAATGAAGTTAGTAGTGTGGATTGTACTGATATCTTTTCTGCCTGTAGTTAGTAGTATGGAATATGGATTAGGTTTTAACGAACTTTTGCATTACCATAATTCAAATTGTAATGGCGGATGAATTGAGGTTAGGCAGTGGTGGAACTTTATTAAATCGGTTGGGGGGGCCCAACGGCCGAATGCTCAAGTTGAAACTAAACGTCCAATACTATATATATGCATATGTAGTGTATAATTATTATATAATATACGTATTATAAAACTATTACAATTATTACAATTGTGGAACTATTTTGTCCGTTCCATACAGGGGAAAAAAAATATATTCTCCAATTTCCTTGTTCCAGACCATAAAATTGACAAATTACTTCACTGAAGTTGATAGGTAAACACTGACTGGTCATAGCATTTTTTGAAGGACAGCAACACAATTTTGAAGCCGTTAAATGTTAAATTATCGCCATCGGTGGCCAATTAAAGGGTCATTGCCACCTCGCAGGCCAATATGGAGTTATTGGTGTGTATCGGCCGATTAAGCGTGTCCGATTTCACCTGCAAAATTTGGTTCCCGAAACTCCCCCCATTAGATAAAAAAATACATTTGCACCAGTCATGCTTGCCAAGCATTCGTAAAGTTGGAGTCGCCACATCTCTATTTAGAATCACTTCTTTGCAGACTGTTATTTTCTTTTGAATGTTGCAAACACAACATCACCATTCCGTCAGTGCACTTTAAAATTAAAAAGTGTATGCGATTAATTATATTCTCAACAACCTTAGCCTCTTTCATAATAAAACAGCAAGAATTGCTATGGGTCGACTTTGGGACCGTAGGAGTTATGTGACCAATATCTTATAACACAGACAGACTTTTCAATGTCAAGTCTTGGCGAATTCGTACGGGCTTGGGGCGGGCGCCAATACCACAGCCAAACTGGATGAGAGCGGCCATCATGAATCTAGTACTGAGCACAGCTGGGACCAACGTTTTGGAGTCAGAAATAAATACAAAATGCTTTGCCGATACACTGCTTTATGTGCTGCATAAGCAAGTTTGAGCTTGAACATACATGATTGTTGATCCCCACCATTCATTTAAGTTGCTTTTTAGAAATCCTCCGGAGGTGGCAATATCCCTTTAAGAATGCATCTGAAAAGCACGTTCCTCATACATAATTGTCACATGCCAGACGGAGTCGGCAAAATTTAACTTACTCCGACTCCTGCAAAAAATATCGACTTCAATAGACTCAGATTACGACTCCGAGTCTGCAAGACTGCTTCCGACCGACATGGCTCTCTCAGCCCGTTTAAGGGCTCTCCAGAATGGCCGAGAGCTTTCTCAGACTTGCACAGGGCCCTCTTAGGTCTGACAATGGCCCTCTTAGACAAGCGTAAGGCCCTCTCAGAACAGACAGTGGTCATCTCTGGTCGACCGATGATCCTCTCAAAGAAGCGGAGGGTCCTCTCTTAGGGACTTAGGGCTCTCTTAGACCGGAAAAGCGCCCCCCCCCCCCCCTCGGATGATTAAGGGTCCTTTCAAACTGGTAAACATGCCTTTCAGACAGGCATAGGGCCCTCTCAGGCATGACAAAGGTCATTTCAGAACGACAAGGAGCCTAAGGCTCTAAGGCCTGGAAAATACTGTATAAAACTAACTGATGCCCCTCTCAGACCGCTGGGTTCTTTCCGGCCTAGACAATGGCCCTCTAAGACCAGTATGGGGCCCGCTCAGGCCTGGCAAGAGCCACTCGAGCCGACCGATGGCCCCCTCAGACCGACTGAGTTCTCATTCAGGCCGACCAAGGGCCCCTCAAGCCGACCAAGGGACCCTCAAGTCGTCCGATAGTCCCCTAAGGCCGACAGAAGAGTCCCACAGACACACTAGGGACCCCTTTAGGCCGACCGAGGGTCAATCAGGCCGACTAAGGGCCCCTCAGGCCAACCGAAGGCCTCCTCAAGCTGACCGAAGGCCCCTCAGGCCGTAAAAGCACCTCCTGAAACTGACCGAAGGCACCTCAGGCGGAAAAAAGTTTTTCTTGCAAGTCGACTAAGACGACCGAGGGCCCTTCAAGCCGACCGAGAGCCGCCTGAGGCCGCCAGAGGACCCCCTCAGGCAGACCAATGGCCCATTCAGGCCGCCTGAGAGCCCTCAGGCCGACCAAGGAACCCTCATACTGAAAACAAACTTCAAGCTGGCTGAGGTCCTATCAGACCGAACGAGAGCCACTCAGGCCGACCGAGGATTCCTCAGACCAACTGAAGGCCCCCTCAAGCTGACCGAGGGTCCCTCACGCCGACCGAGGTCCCCTCAGGCATGCTGAGGGCCCACTCAGGCATACCGAGGGCCACTTAGGCTAAGCGAGAGCCACTCAGGCCAACCGAGGGCCACTTAGGCTAAGCGAGAGCCACTCAGGCCAACCGAGGGCCCCTTAAGTCCACTCAGGGCCCCTCACGCCAACCGAAGTCCCCTCAGGTATACCGAGGGCCACTCAGGCCGTCTGAGGTACCCTCAAGCCGACAAAGGGTCCTTCAGGCCGACAAAGAGCCCCTTAGCCCGAATAAAAGCCCCTCAGACCGACTAAGGACCCCTCAAGCCGGCTGAGGTTTCCTCAAGCCGATCGAGGGCCCCTCAGGCCAACCGAGCTCCCACCCAGGCCGACCGAGGACCACTCCAGGCCGACTGAGCCCCCCCCCCCCCCCCCCCACCACCACCACCCCTCCGCAGGCCGAAGCAGAGCTCGTCAGTCCGACTGGACACACCTCAGGCCAACCAAGGGTCCCTCAAGCCGGCCGAGGTTCCAAACAATTCAAACAAACAACAGTTCAAACAATGGCTCCTTAGGCCGACTGGGACCCCCTCGGGTGGACGAAGGACTCCCTCAAGTCGACGGAGTGCCCCCTCAGATCGACCGAGCTCCCCTCCAGGCCCAACGACGCTCGCTCATGCTGACCGAGGGTTCGTTTGGTCAACCAAGGACCCACTCAGGCCGACCTCGGTTAACCTCCTGGAAGAGCCATGGACCCCTAGCCCCCCTGGCCACGATGACCCCCATACCCGATGCCCTTGCCCCTTTGATGGCACGATCCCCTCGATGTTTCTCCGGATCAAACTATTATTTTAGCATGGATGTTGGATATTTAGGATATTGCGATAACAGAGAGCCAAAAAGGCTGCATAAAATATCAGCCTTATTTCAGGTAACCAATATATTTATAACAAATTCCATTGAACACCATTTAAATAGAGCACTCCTATCGCTAATTCGTCATGCTCCATGCCTCCGCTATTCACTAATCTGAACGCTTGAACCTTGTATCTACGGACTTGTTAGCAGAAGAGAATCCATGCTACCAACTTACCCATTATATCATAATCGAAAAGCAGTCGCAGATGGAATCGCAATGCTCGTATACTTCTAAGATGGAATACTCCTCAGATGGAATCACATCTTGATATGAAGAATTACGCAAAATTAAAAACAGAACAATCTATACGGGTAGTCCTTTAAAATTTTAGAGGGGCACAAATTTTGGAAAACATTGGAGCACCATTGGGGGGGGGGGGGGCTCAGTTCAGCATTGGGGGGGGGGGGGGTTCGGGCCCTCCCAAAGAGATATAAAGTTCCGCCCCTGGTTAGGTACATACATGTATATCCTGACTGTCATTGCCATGGCGTAAATTTGTAGTCCGTGCAATATGCTAACATTTGATCTATTTCAGACACATTCATCATGGTTTTAACTGTATTTGTTGAGCATGGGGAGAGATGCAAGAAAGTGATAGCCGAAAATCTAGCAAGCCTGATGCAGGAGTGTCGCAAAAAATTTAGGATTTCTGAAGAGCAGAGTTTTGAGCTAGATGTGTTGATGAAGAGTTCTGCTGGTGGGATATGGGTGGAGTTGGATGACTTTGATGAACTTCAAGATGAGTGCAAACTCAGAGTGAAGATGGGAGGACTCATACTGATTGGAGGAGTCTGCCACAAGTTAGTATTTTACTTCTGTATTATTTTGTTTTGGCCAGAAGTCACTTAAGTTCCTAGCATTTACATTGTTGTAAAAGTTGTAAAAATGCACATATTGAGTGTTGAGTAATAGTTCAGTAATTCACCTCCCAAATGTATTTTGCTAGTGAGGTCCCAGTCATTGTGGAGATTTTAGCCTAGTGCTCAAGATGTTGGAAAAACTGAACATTTCATCAATGTATACACTTAAAAATGAATGTTACAGCCCATATCTCATCTTATGTACGCTGAAATTAATCTTCCGATGCCAAATAGTTATTTTTGGAGACGTCTTGGTCATACATACTCGACGGACTAACGTTTTAGATGTTTCAAAACTTCACCTTTTAGTCACTATGCATCTTTGAAGACACTTCTGTATTTGTTATGCTATTTATAATGTATCTTACCTAACAATGTTGAAACAATACAAAAAAAATCTGGAAGGTGTAACGACTGATCGTCCACTACGATCGTCGCCATATCTACGCAGGAAGATGTATTGACGCAGGAAGATGCACAGGAAAAATAAGGATCGTCCATGACGTCATTGGAACAATGACTAACCTAACCATAAAACAAATAAGTTATGTGACGTCATAGCCGGGCCGCCATGAACGCCGTCTATACTTGTATCAAGGTCGGTCGTCGTCAGCTGGCATGTAAACAAAATTTTGCGGGCGACGGAAGCGGCGAGATATTAATTATTGAAGTTATAATTAGTTATAGTGCAAAATGTGTTGGCGAAGACATCCATAGTTACTAAATGTGATATTCTCTATCGATTGGTAGGTATATTATAGGGATTTACTAAAAACTAAGGGGGACTACAAGTATGTACCGCCAACGTCTTATCGAGTGGCAGCAACACAATGTTTCAACGTGTCGTCCCACTCCTGTGCATCAAGGTTAAGCTAAAAGGTTAATATGCACAGACGGTACCGCAGAGTAATAACGTCACTGGAACAATATTAACTAATTGAACCTGACCTTTCGCAGTATTTCATAAAACTTAACCTACCGCTTGTAGCCAGCATGTCCAATCGGGACGAAACCTAAGATTTGCTTGTAGCCATTAAGTATGATCAGGACGAAACCTAAGATTCTCTTGCAGCTATTTAGTCCGATCGGTACAAAACCTAAGATCCTCTCGTAGTCATTAAGTCTGAGCGGGACTAAACCTAAGATCCTCTCGTAGTCATTAAGTCTGATCGGGACAAAACCTAAGATCCTCTCGTAGCCATTAAGTCTGAGCGGGACTAAACCTAAGATCCTCTCGTAGTCATTAAGTCTGATCGGGACAAAACCTAAGATCCTCTCGTAGTCATTAAGTCTGATCGGGACAAAACCTAAGATCCTCTCGTAGCCATTAAGTCTGAGCGGGACTAAACCTAAGATCCTCTCGTAGTCATTAAGTCTGATCGGGACAAAACCTAAGATCCTCTCGTAGCCATTAAGTCTGAGCGGGACTAAACCTAAGATCCTCTCGTAGTCATTAAGTCTGATCGGGACAAAACCTAAGATCCTCTCGTAGCCATTAAGTCTGAGCGGGACTAAACCTAAGATCCTCTCGTAGTCATTAAGTCTGATCGGGACAAAACCTAAGATCCTCTCGTAGTCATTAAGTCTGATCGGGACAAAACCTAAGGTTCGCTCGTAGCCATTAAAGGGACTATCCCACCTTAACATTAGATTTGAGTTGAGATAGCCATTTGATGGCTTGGCATTGAAATTAAGTATGGTAGCAGTTAAAACAACTGCAATGATCTAATCAAAAAGATATTCGAGTTTGATTTTGACATCTGTAAAAAATAAGGCCCATGTGCATTTGAATAGGACTTCTAAACCGACAGCGTCGTCTCTCTTGCCCAACTGGTAATGATAGTCTACTTGTTTTAAGGTCAGCCTTAGAATAATTTCGTCTTTCATTTCTCGATCCCCGGGTGGGTCGCAATCTAAGCCAATCTAGACACCGGGTGGTTCGCTTTTTCTGCGCAATAGATATCGACACAAATTGTGCCATACATTTGGCAGCACAAAGGATTTCCCTGTTGTTAAAAAAATCATATGACGTCACCAACCCAGCTTTCCGCTTAAAACTAAAAGTTGAATATCTTCCAAGATAATTTTGTTTCGGGAAATAAGGTAGTGACTTGTAAATAAACACTGAGGTCCCTAATAGAAGAAGAGTAGTCAAGTTGCCAGATGACAGTATTATTATCTATTATAGACACAAAAATGGATATTGGTAGGTTCTCGATCCCCGGGTGGTTCGCAATCTAGAGGCTAGCACTATCAGCTAGAGTTGATGCAGCAGTTGGCCACCAGGGACCGCTAGTGAGCCAGGGTGTTATGACATCACAAGCAAATGGTGCCAGTTAAATTTAATGCTAAATATTTATTTATAATAATAAATCAATATTTAGTGGTACCATTTGCTTGCGACGTCATAACACCCTGGCTCACTAGCGGTTCCTGCCGGCCACTGCTGCAACAACTCCAGCTGATAGTGCTAGCCAATCTAGACACCTGGTGGTCGCTTTTTCTGCGTAATAGATGTCGACAAATGTGCCATACATTTGGTAGCACACAGGATTTCCCTGTTATTATTTTTAAAAAATCATGACGTCACCAACCCAACTTTCCGCTTAAAACTAAAAGTTGAAATATCTTCCAAGATAAGCTTTTTTCGGGAAAAAAGTTCACGAACATGTTCAGCTGACCTCGCCTGACATGTAGACACAATTAAGTGTGATTCGACAACTTTCAAAAAGGTGGGACGGTCCCTTTAAAAATATATCGATTTTGTTGGACTAGTGCCGGCAACTGGTATGATGTCACCAGATTGTTATTTACGGCAGTCTACAAGATGGTCTGGGGTGCGACAGCCACCCCAGTAGGCGCAGCCAGCGAATGCAAGCGGAGCGTTCTAAATGTGGATATCTGCAACCGTTGTTGCTGTAAACTTAAGGTCAGTTTCGTTTATGTTATTAGTAATAACATAATCGAGCCTGACCTTTACAGCAATTAACCTTATATAATCTTTATATTACCTTATTACATTACCTATTACATTACCTACCACATTACCTACCTATTATACCTTTATCAAACTTTACAGCAATTACGGTTGCAAGGACCCATGCTTAGAACGCTTCACTTGCTACACTGCGGCCCTACTGGGAGGCTGTTGCCCCGACCCCCCAGACCATCTTGTAGTCTGCCGTATATACAAATCACGTCATCCAGGCTTCCACATAACTACAAACCAACAACAGTGATAGTAACCTTGAACTTGATTTTCTTGTGACGCCAGCCAAAACCAAAATTACCAACATGGGTAGGAGTTACTGGAGCAGGCGTCACTTCCATACACCACATTGCAGATCTTCAGCCTCTTGATTATATGTTTAGCATGATATTTGAATATTCTATATTAATGACCTTTCACAGCAGACCCAATTTGCAGAAATCACATTTTGCTGAGAGCAGACTGGTTATTGATTCAACTTTCTTGAACGATTC